>JAVTVY010039117.1:0-16871 GCA_036873755.1 Hanleya hanleyi | reverse complement strand
TTGCGTTGACGAGAAAAAGTTAACAGACGGACGGACGCCATACCATAATACGTCCCGTCAAATTTGACGGGCGTATAAAAACAGACATATTATTTTGCCTAAGTTTGTCCTTACCTGTTGGGCACTGAGGAGAAAACCATTGAAGGTGTCACTGCTACATATCGTGGGATCTTGACTTACTGAAACATACAAATATGTGGAAATTCAACTGACAGTTGAATACATTTAACTAGTCATAAATTGTACGGCTCAATCACCAATTTATAAAATGCCTACAGATTTGTGGAGATCACTCCCTGATTTGTGGCGATCACTCGCTGCAATCTGATTAAAACTAGATCTACAAAAAATGCTCCCCATCTTACTTGTCGATCATGTAGATGTGAAAACATTTCCAAGTTCTGAGTACTGACTAATCACAGGATTTTTTTTTCAATTTTGGCACATATGTTTGAAACCTCAAGCTCAGCTCACAGCTGCATTGGCAGGATTGGGAGAGACAGGTTAACAGGGCATGAATTTACCATAAAACTTTACCAGACCATCAGGCTGGTATATTTCATTATACAAAGGTGAAATTCTTTAATTATAACCAGCCAGTCGGGCTGGTTAGCTATCTTTAGAACTATATTCAACCAGACAAGTTCTAAATTCACCAGCCATGGGCTGCCGGGATTGTGCCAATTTCAAGCCCTGGTTGACCTCGTGATATTATGCACAGAGAAATGTCTCTTGTAATTGATTGATATATCTAAATTCTATTGAAGATAATCAAATGATCACTATTTCTAAATTCTAGAGAATAAAATTTGATCTGATGAAACAATCTAAAATATATGAGAAGATGAGTTTGACTTTCTGTTTTGTAGACCTGTCGCCCTCTCATCGCAACAGGAGAGGGGTTTGAAACATCAAGCTCAGACCACAGCTGTGTCAGGGGAGACAGGTTGAACTTGTGATATTATGCACACAGGAATGTCTCGATCTTGTAATTGAATTAATATATCTAAATTTTATTTATGTTAATTGAATATCATCGTTTCCAGAGAATAAAGTACTGATCTGATATTTAACGGGCTAAAATATATGAGAAGATGATTTTAATTTCCTATATCATATACCTGTTGCCCCCTTGTCGCAACAGGATATGGGCGAG
Organism: Hanleya hanleyi; assembly: GCA_036873755.1. Classification (NCBI taxonomy): domain Eukaryota; kingdom Metazoa; phylum Mollusca; class Polyplacophora; order Lepidopleurida; family Hanleyidae; genus Hanleya; species Hanleya hanleyi. Next base: position 15,715 of record JAVTVY010039117.1, on the reverse strand, counting down.
ACAGGCCAGTTTCATGGCATGCTTGATCTTTGGAAACACGGAAACCCCTGCCTTGGTTTCAGATCTAAAATCAGCAACAAGTCAGATGGGGAACATTCTTCAAATCAGATTGTCACTCGCTGGTTTGTAAAAATCAGTGATTTACTTATATCGCTAACTCATTTGCAAAGAAAACCTACTGATCTATAACATCTAATCAAAACCCCTCAGCTTTCCCCAAGTGATGGAGACCCATGTGTAGTGTGAATTGGGGAAGAGATAGTTCTATGTGGGATGATCAAGATATACCGGTAGTTGGTTACATTCAGGCATATAGGAGAGAAATAAAAATTAATATATCAGTAAAGGGGCATAACTCTGTAAAATATGGGCCGAGGGGAGCCACTTTCGATAGGCGTCTGACTTAGCCCTCTGTAAATAAGAGCCGAGATGAATATTAAGCTGTACCGAACATGGATATGCTGCTATGCAGATATAACTAAGTACATTCAACTACAGATAACAAAATCGGAGATTATTACATCCGAAAGGGGCATAACTCCATAAGCCGAGGCGAGTAATCCTTTGTTGGCTTGTAGAATACAGCAATATAAATAAGTTTCCAAAATAGAGTAGCTGTACCGAACACAGTTCTGCAGATAAAGTTAGTTACATTCAGGATATAGGACAGAAACAGAAATTAGTATATCTGTAAAGGGGCATAACTCTTTAAAATGTGAGCCGAGAGAGCCACTTTCAATAGGCGTCTGACTAAGCATTCTGTAAAATAAGAACCGAGAAGAATAAGCTGTACCAAACATGGATCTGCAGATATAACTTGTACATTCAGCTACAGATAGCAAAATCGGAGATTACATCCGAAAGGGGCATAACGCCATAAGCCGTAAAATATGGGCCGAGGGGAGCCACTTTCGATAGGCATCTGACTTAGCACTAGATAAATAAGTGTTGAAAATTTGGTGGTTATGTCTCAAGTGGTATTACCTAAAAAGGCGGTAACGGACGGACGGACGGACGGACGGACGTACGTACGTACGTACGGACGAATGTACATGGCAACGACAATACCCCCCCGAGGCCAAAATGGCTGAGGATAAAAAGTGTTCACTCATTTGTGAAGATCACTCATTGATTTACAAAAATCACTCTCACTTGCAGAGATCACTCACTGATTTGCATACAGATCACTCACTGGTTTGCATAGATCACTCACTCATTTGCAAATAATCGCTCACTCATTTGTATAAATCACTTACTGATTTGTATAAATCGTTCCAATGTACATCTTCGTTCCTCCAGCTGTGACGTGTTGAGAGCCAGAAGTTTTTTCGGTGGGAATGGTGGCAGAATGTTCCCACCAAACTCCTTCTTAAGCTGTAGAAAATACATGTATTGAATTTGACGGGTATATGTACTTATCCATAGAGAGATACCCTCACTCTCTCATCAATATCAATGTTTTCTGTCATATAGTGTTTCTAACAACAGTTACATTTATAACTATGAAAGGGCACTGTGGGTCATCCATAATAATATTTGTTTATCCTGTAACCAGACTGACTCTTTTAATAAATGTGTAAAAATAAATTGCAGCCTGCATTTTTCTTCTTTTTTTTTCTTCTTTTTTTTATCGCATTTAATATACAATGTAGCAGTTTTAACGAGCAATGTGCTGTGAGGGCGATTTTTGCCTTGTGTGGTGCTACTTCAGGACGAAAAAGCCTAAAAACCCTTGAAAAAAGAAGTCATAATCCCAAGACGACTCGTACTGTAGGCCCCTACTTACCTGTTCATAAAAATGGTGTAGCTGTCGATATCGAACTGAGCAATGGAAGACTCCATTGATGTGAACGTTGAAACACTGAAAGTAAAAAGAAGAGATGTGATGCATCAATGCCACTTCACAGTAGTGTTATCCGACGTTCAATTTCTTAACGCATACTGGTAACTTTCATCCACCTTTTGGGTGCGTAGGTTATGTCAAGAGACTTTTAGGGGGAGTTACATTTCTGCAACCTAGTAGCCAACTGAGGAAATGATTTTTCAATTTATTTGTTCACAACTTGCAATTAAGACCTTTGTTAACCCAATGTTGTTGTTATTTAGAAAAATGGCTCAAATGGTAAAGTTGAGGCCATTATTCCCATACCGGTACAATTTTTGATTACTAAAGCAGATTTAACTTCGCAATATCGCCTATGTCAATGAACACAATATATACAACAATTTCTGCAGACAAAGGATGAAAACCATTGAATTTTATATGTAAGGGATCTAAGGCCCTTGCAGAGAAATTAGATAATAAATGCTCATTTCAGAAAAAAAAACTATTACAATCAAGCACTCCTATTATCATGATTATGCATGGACATACCTGATATATGCTTAAATACAATATAATATGCATTATGATTTGGGAAATACAATTATATATTTTCTGGAAGGTCATTACTTCATAATTTATTCTGCAATAACCTTTATATGTATGACATGTATGAGGATCTCTGAATGTTTCCTTGAAACAGACATCTGCCTTTAACCCCCATATATCCATAACGGCATCAGCCAGTCTTGTCTAAAAGAGCTATGTTTAGTCAGTTGAACATATAGTTGGGTCCCAGTTTCGCCATTTTGCAAACAATTCCAGACAATTGATTGAAGGGTCCGGTTTTGTAGTGTTGGTTGTACCACACATGTACAACATGACCGCTTTCTTTATTTCCAGCTTAAAATTGATAAGAGAAATCATGATAAGAGAAATCAGCCAGGCTGCCTATTCATCGTCCCGATGGATAGGCAGCCTGGCTGATTTCTCTTATCATGTTTGTGAACATTCATAGCACGATAGTTGAGCTATAAATGGTTCCAATTGATTGTATATTAATATGTACTCCTATACGGAGGTGCTCCTATATAGAGGAGGGGTCTACCAACTGAACTGAACATGGTGCATTTCAAAGACAGTGCATGTTCATTCTACCCAGAGCACAGGTATTAAAGAAATTACATGTAGATCAGTTTTACATACATACATCCTCTTCTGCCTGTATAGGCCCTCATGGCCTGTTGCAATTCACTGTGATGCTACGTCAGTTGCGAACATGTTGTGCACAGATGATTGACAATATTGATAAGCTTGTAGGTGTCGGTCGAGCCTGTTTTTAAGACAAGTTCACTGATGGTGGAGAAGTACCAAAGTGAATTCTTGTTGCACTGGGCCTTAACATAGGCGATGGTGTGAAATAAAATGTGCCCCAGTAATGAAGCCTCTAATAGGGAATGATGTTCACAACTTTCTTTGCCATTATGAGCCATATTTTATTTAACAACAACAACAGTGGGTTCACAAAGGTCTTAATATCCATGAAATAAACTAATACATGTACACAATTCAACTGTTATGGGTGTTATTGAAATTATGGTGGAGAACTAGGGCCTATATACGAAAGCCGAGAGGGTTCTTCAGAGTTTTACTTTTTGACTTCTGACTTCTGACCTCCGAAAGAAAGACATTAGACTTATAGCTTTTTGACAATTCCAGTATAATCTAGCCATTATAACAATATATATGTAACTCCGAAGAATGATATCATGGTTATTTCAACTGAATTAAAAGCATCTTGAAAATGGCTTTGTTCGGAGTTACATATATATTGTTATTCGTAAAACTTCTCTGCGGCACAAATGGATTCTAGCCATTATCTTGAGTTCATTTGGTGACTTCACCAAATACCATTTGCAATAAATTATATCTTTAGCAAATTTAAACTTCAAACTTAATGTCTCTGTAACCGTGGTCTAAAACTGGACCTAGAACGTTGGGGTTCCCTTTTAAATTGCCAATACACACTATAATCCGAAAGACCAAAGCACAAAGTCACAGACAGAATTATAGGTATTATTATCATATATGTAAAGGTAAAGTTGCAAGGGGTGAATGAATGTCCAAAACTCTGAAGTCGGAAGTCGGAAGTCAGAAGTCAGAAGTCAGAAGTCGGAAGTCGGAAGTCAGAAGTCGAAAGTCAGAAGTCAGAAGTCAGAAGTCGGAAGTCAGAAGTGTGAAATATGAAGTCGGAAGTCAAACTCAAAATAATAAACTTCAATGGTTATCTGATTATTAAAAGTACATGCAATCAGCTTTTCAAGCAGACGATGCCATAATAATGGTATTGTGTTATTCCATGTTTCATACTTTAAGAAGCATTATAAAAGAAAAAAAATCCTAAGCCTGAAGTCAGAAGTCGGAAGTCTGAAGTCAAAAGTCGGGAGTCAGAAGTCAGAAGTCAAAAAGTAAAACTCTGAAGAACCCTCTCGGCTTTCGTACCTATAGACCGTCCTATGTTCAAGTTCAACCATCATTTTAATCTTCCGCATGTCACACAAACGGACCCCACACAAACTGTTGAAAATGACTATCCACTCACTGTGTATGTTGTTCCATTTTCATCTTTCAGGTCCTGTGTGTCAGGAATTGAGAAATGCATTGTTAATATCTCTCAAGCATGTGTCAGTCAAGATTTCACTGCTTTCATCATGATAAAACCCTAGCATAGACTTGTGGTTCACTACAGCCTGGCTCGGTGCAGGGCACAGAACACTCCCCTCGATGTTGTCAAAAATTCTTTACTTTGACCTCTGAATTTTGACCTTTGCCTTCCTTGAAATGCCCTCTTTCTATGGTGTAGGACTTTTCTTTATAACCCGAGAAAGCCTGAAGAGAATTGGAACCATGTGAATAACGCAGAAGGTATAAATACAACTTTTTCTCTCTGAAAACATGGAATTTGACAAATTTTGACAACTTGAACCGGAAGTGTGAATCTCGCAGTCGCACGCATTCCGGAAACTGCCACGGCGCGTGCGAGCACCTGGGTCCTTTGCAACGTGTTCCGGTCGGTTTCTCAGTTTGGTCACTTCTGCCTTGACTTTCGCTTGCACGAGACGTAATTTTAACATCATGCCAGCCGTACCACCACCACAAACTTCTCCTAAAAAGGGAGTCAATGCCATATTGCTTGGGCCACCAGGATCAGGGAAAGGGACACAGGTAAAACGGGGTGACTTGTTGTTGTTGTTGTGCATGTAAAACAAGTTTTTTTGTGGCCACGGGCATGACCAGACACAGTCCGGGGTTCATACAATGGTATCCACAAAAAAAAAAAAAAATTGAATTTCGAAAATGCCAAAACTTACTTACTTACTTACTTACTTGCGTTGGGGCAACTAGAAGGCTAGACCCAGGTGCCTGTTCACTCTGCTGATGCCGAGATGACAGGCACAGAGCGATCCAGTGGCCTATCGCCAGCGTTGAAATAAACATGCAATTTTTCCAACCTACCTGCAAGCACATCCACGAAAACCAGCCTGTATGTTAAGTCTGGGTCCCATACAATGATATTATGCAGTAATTCCGTGTCTGTAGGGTCTGTACTATTTATTTCGAGTGAAATCCAGTCAGGAGCGAAGACAGAAACACGTCCGTGCCCGCCATCTTCTCTAAAATTATGACTCGAAACACGTCGGCGCGAGAAAACGCGCGGTAAACACTGGTTTGTTCAAATTGCAAACCTAAACACGTGATCGATCAAATCGACTCCTATCGCACGGGCTGTCCATGCAACGATCACTGTCGAGTAAAATGTCGAACAGAGGGAAGAACAGAAAACTGCCTCTCAATTCTGAATATCCACAGCTGTCAAAGAGACAGAATTGTACAGCGAAGGCCAGCTTCTGGGGTCATTTCTCCAACTTTCAATATGGCGACACAGAAATTTCCAAGACCAAATATATTTCCTAACGAAATCTATCATAAGTCTCTGCAACGAAGATACCACTAATACTATGTGATTTTCTTTAACTGTATTCGAATGATAAATAGTATGCGTCATGAAAAAAAGTGGGAAAATTGAAGTGCACCACCAGGTCTGGTGGGGGGTGGCAGGGGTCGAAATTTACACCTGTCTACCTGTCACTGACAGGTAATTTTTTAAAGAGACAGGTAGAGAAATAAATTACCTGTCTCCAGTGACAGGTAGCCAATAATTTTTATTGATTTTATTTTAGTGTTCTCTGACAAAATTCATTCAAAACAGCTGCTAATTAGAGCATGGAAACAAGGTGTCATTAATTTATTGATAGCTTGCAACATGTAGCTTTGTCATTAATCTTGAATTACATACTTGACAATTCCAACAGCCGCACGTTCAGGTAACTCTTTAAGGTGACAGGTTGATTTCTTGGTCAACTGTCTCATGTGACAGGTAAATTATTTGAAACATTTCAACCCCTGGGGGTGGGGGGGGCAGGATCATGGGTAAATTTATAATGTCGGCCACGTGCGGCACCAGGAAAAATGATGTTTTTGACATTTCTGCTTAATATTCCTACTTTAATGCAAGAAAAAGTAGGGAAGAACCGTTTTTATTTCACATGACAGTATTATTTACTAATTTATCTGGAAGATTTGGCGAAAACACATAAATAAATTATCTGACAAAAAAATCGAACAAAAATACCTCATTAAACATTAGGTCAATGTGACGTGGTCGAAGTGTCCAGTTTCATTATTTTTGTTATTTAAGTTTTTTTCACATTTCTTGCTACAGCTTGACTCAAGGCCACAGTGTGGTAATTTTGAGCCCCCCTAGCTCAAGGGGTAAAGAGCATATCAGGAAGAACATTTTGTCCCTTTTTCAAATTTTACGGTAATACATTTTTCACTATGAACTCGATGCCTCTGTTCGTGTTCGTCATTTCACTCGACAGTGATCGTTGCATGGACAGCCCGTGCGATAGGAGTCGATTTGATCGATCACGTGTTTAGGTTTGCAATTTGAACAAACCAGTGTTTACCGCGCGTTTTCTCGCGCCGACGTGTTTTGAGTCATAATTTTAGAGAAGATGGCGGGCACGGACGTGTTTCTGTCTTCGCTCCTGACTGGATTTCACTCGAAATAAATAGTACAGACCCTACAGACACGGAATTACTGCATAATATCATTGTATGGGACCCAAACTTAACATACAGGCTGGTTTAAGTCGATGTACTTGCAGGTAGGTTGGAAAAATTGCATGTTTATTTCAATGCTGGCGATAGGCCACTCGATCGCTCTGTGCCTGTCATCTCAGCATCAGCCTGAGTGAACAGGCACCTGGGTCTAGCTACGTCGTAAAGGTCGACTTCCTTTATTGGTGGCAGAGACATAAGTGGAGGGAGCCTGTTATACGGAGCATGCCCTGTGGGGAGGTTGAATGCGCCTACCATTGATATTGCAATGAGGAGGGGGGAAATATAAGATACTGTAGCAAAATTTATTTTTGTGGACTGAAATGATATAACATGTCAGCTGATAACGTGTGCATGCAACAGCGAATTATAACCAAACCCACCTTGATAGAAAGTTGTGAGAATATACTAGCTAAGCTGCCCCATCTTCTTTATGACAAGGTGGTTAAAGTATATGTGATCGTGTGACTGCGTGACCGTTGATGGCGCGTGTGATCGTCGTCGTTAGTGACTTATGTGACTTACGTGACGTATCGTAGCGTGTGAAGTGATTGTTGAAGTCCGCCGTAGTGATCGAGTTATCGTGAGTGATGTCCAAGTGTTTGAAGAAACCATCGGCTTGATGGGCCTTGCCAAACCTATGGTAAACCCACTGCGCTGTGAACTCCACCTCAGTTAACTGATGATCGTCTTAGTGATGAGGAAGAAATAGTGACAAACATCAGAAACAATACCTAAGACTGTGCGGCCACTAGACTAAACGTGAAATGTGCATCCAATATTTCTACATTGCAGGTGTCAATTATTCTGAAATCTAACATCGCTTATGTAACACGATATGAATTTATCAACGCACGATGAATGTGCCGCAAGGTGTGAAGTCCTGCATGTAATCCGATGCACCAAACAAGACCGACTGCCTGTCCAGCGATCTCGCGTTGGCAGTTAAATTGATGTCGTGTTACATGAGCGAGTGGCATGGTAATCAGCTGTATTCATATGGTAGGCCGTCAGTGCCAACACCTCGGTCATTTAGACCGCGGTGTAAATCGAATTTATACCGCGGTGTAAATATTTTTGACTCGCAATGCAAGAATCCGCGCAATGCAAGCATCACTCACAATGCAATGATTGCGAGTGAATTTAATTTATTTAGTGTAAATATTTTTTCCTCGCAATGTGCGGATCCTTGCATTGCGAGTCAAAAATATTTAACTAAATAAATTAAATTGACTCGCCATCCTTGCATTGCGAGTGATCCGTACATTGCGCGGATCCTTGCATTGCGAGTGATGCTTGCATTGCGCGGATTCTTGCATTGCGAGTCAAAAGTATTTAACTAAATAAATTAAACTGACTCGCCATCCTTGCGTTGCGAGTGATCCTTGCATTGCGCGGATCCTTGCATTGCGAGTGATGCTTGCATTGTGCGGATCCTTGCATTGCGAATGATGCTTGCATTATTGCGCGGATTCTTGCATTGCGAGTCAGAAATATTTACACCGGGATATAAGTTCGATTTACACCGTGGTCTAAATGACCGAGGTTTTGGCACTGACGGCCTACCATATATTCATCCTCCATAATGCAGTTCTGTTCACTGCGTACCACGGATTTGATAGACGAGCCACGACAAGGGATGATGGCTGTATTATGATCTTGTAAACTACGGCTGTCGGATTAGTTATCGGACAGATCAGTTATCGGATACGCATCTCGTGCGCACGTGTTGTGCTCGTGATGACAAGGCAATAAGATGTCAGAACAAAGTGGGGATCATTTTTAATTGTTATGTAAAATTTGGAATTCTATGTACCGACGAAAATCTAAAAAGTTAAATTTAACATTTTTGTTTTCATCAAAATTCGAAATTTCTCGTGTTGCGGCGGGGGGTGCGAAATTCGACCTACCACCTTGTCTTCCCGATCTCACTCTCAGTAAACACGTATATAAATTGAACAATGATCATATCATCTTTCACGACAGAACTCCAACTAACGATTCTCATGCAAAATATTTGTACTTCAACGTCAGGTTTTTTTTTCACCGTGGGTGTTCGATAACTGGTACTGTCCAACGCAGGAACTGAGATGAAAATTCGAGTTAAAAATAGCTCCCGCCTGTGCAGAATGGAGTGACGTCATCGATGGAATTCATAATGGCAGAAAGTTGACGAGCTCAGCAATCATCGTGTCAGTTTTCATGTCATTTCGAGAAATACATTTTAATATATTCCAAATAAACCTTCAAAACGTACGATAATAGATCGAACACCCGTACCGTTCTACCGAGGTGAACATCTTTTCGATAATTAATCACATGTGTTCTTTTACCTTTGTTTGGGACATGCTTAGAAAAGGCTGTAGTGATTTAGTGCGGTGATATATCACATATATCCCCAAGAACACTTCCGATAATTTCATAAAATTTAGAAGGTTTTCGAGGAAAATATGGCTGAAGTATGGTAATTTATTTACAACCTAGGAACGAAATTGATCGAGCATCAGACGCGGGTTGTGCAGCTTCCAAGCAGAAGATACTGTTATATATACCGGTCACAGATGATGATACAAAAGCTTTTCTACTCACGGTTGGCGTCCAAATATAAGAAGGCGTTTGTAAACTCCTGGCTTGTCATATTGTTGTCGTTGTTGGCGTCACCATGCTCAAACATTACAGCGAACGGAACATCCAGGATTATCTGTGAAAGAACAAGTTATACTGTAGTGAAGCGTCTGGGGGTCATCATCAGTTTTTTTATGTCGGGATAGTATGCTAATAATAATTCGACTTGGTATATTGGAATTTCGACTCACTATCTCGACATTTTAAAGCCTTAGTGAACCGAATGTTGTTGTTCATTAAGCCCTTAAAAACAACACTGCCAAAAATACCCTACTTCTTTAAGACAATGTCCTAAAATTTTCGTGAAATAAGATAATTTTACTCAAAATAAGTTAAGTTTTAAGAAAATTTTAAGATTTTTTTTTTTTTTTGTTTAAGTAAATTTGGAGTGGGGTAAGTATATTTTACTTAGAAAAATTAAGAATTTGTCTTAAAACAAGATTTTTTAAAGAAAAATTCTTTATTTTTTCTTGTTTAAGTAAAATATACTCTACCCCACTCCAAATTTTACTAAAACAAGAAGAAAAAAAATCTTGAAAATTTTCTTAAAATTTAACTTATTTTGAGTAAAATTATTTTATTTCAAGAAATTTTAGTGCATTATATTAAATAAGTAGGGTATTTTTAGCAGTGAATAATCTTCACGATGGCCTCTAGACGCTTCCGTAATACTTATAAAGTATGCTATCATCGGAAGTACCTCAGGATGAAATCTAGGATCGCCATAACATTAGTTCTAAAGTATACAATGACTTAAATACCTTCTTCCTTCTTTCACGAACAGCACCCGAAGTGATGCTGATTCCGTGTAGCAAAGTAAATTAATAGCCCAAATTCGTGACAGAAAGTCTCATTCGAAGGCAAACTTCAATAAAGGCGAATTGACACAAAGAGAAATGGAAAAAAATCATGGTAAAAACTTGAGTACTTCTCGCCAGGTATTGACCACATTAAAAGTTGAGTGCTTCTCTTAACATTACCAGGCCTTGGTGGCGGGGGGGGGGTGGGGTGGGGGGAGATTATAGGCCCCCCTAAATAAACTTTCTGTTCTATCTCTGGAACTACAAACTGAAACTCCGGAACTTTGTAGATTATCATATTGGTGCCATTTTTAGCCTATTAGCATAACCCTCCGAGAAGAAGATCATTGCCAAATTCAAAATTGTGGCCATGTGAGGTAACAGAAAAGTGATATCTTCGTCATATTTCTTCAAAATTCCTGCTTTGCTGCGAGGAAATGTGAGCAAAAACTATTTTATTTCACTTCAGTCAAAATCTGGAACTCTTTACCTGTAGAATTGAGAGCCTGTGATAGTATTGTATCTTTTAAACGCCAGCTCTTAAAATCAAATATTTTAGATACGATACATGGAAATACTTTGTAAACTGCACTTTGTTTTATACCGACTGTGATAGTACGTGCATTTTTATTTAGTTACAATATAAATCCATGTTTGGGTATTCTTACATGTGTCAATATATATACTAATTTTTTTTATATACATACACTAACTATTTTACTAACTTATTTCTGGGCCTTAAGGAAGACTAGCCTTGGGCTAATTAAGCCACCCAGAATAAATAAAGTTTTTATTATTATTATTATTATTATAGATTATATTTACTAATTTATCGTGCTTTTCTTCCAAGACAACGCATAAATACAAAATAGAAAAATCTGACGGAATAATCGACTAAAAATGTCGTTTTTCAAAATAGCGCCACTGTGACGTCATCACAGCTGCCATCTTGCTTTTTTTTAACATTTTCTGGTAGAGCATGACCTAAGGGTATAGTGTGTTCAGTTTCAGCTAAAGGGGTAAGAAATATATTTGGGGGGTGGGGCCCGAAATGCTCCTCCCCATACCAGAACAGGTCCCAAATTCCAAAAGCCAGATAGGGTCAACATATAAGAGGTGCTATGGAGCGAGGAGAAATGTGAATTAGTGCATATGACATCACATGACTTTCAAAATGTCGATTGACAAATATAATCTGACTGGCTGACAAGCCGCGTGGGTTGTTGACCGCTTCTCTTTTGCAGGAAACTAGCCTATGTTTATGTATACTATGATTGTCCTTTTGAATTTGGTGCTAATACTGTTATATGGAATACAGAATAGGTCTTTGGATTATGGACGCGGATATTCTTTAATGGACGACGGCTGAATTATGAATGACGGACTAGACGCTTGTAACTATTCACGGAAGTAGCTGTTTTTCTTGAAGTTTACATACTGAAATATCATCCACGAAAACTGAATGATTTACTAAAATGTGCTTCCTGGTCTATTTTTAAGCATTTATATACAAAGACGATATTCAATTATAACAATAATATAACACATAAAACAAAAACCGTTATTGGTTCCATCAAATAATTAAACTTCCTTAAATATTGTGTGAAATTATAATTTTGGTTTGAGTTGTTATATTCTTTGTACGAGAGAAAGTCCTTCCTAAGAATGTCTCAAAAATACCTAAACAGGCCAGGAAATATATTTTGATCGATCATAAATCCATTAGTATACAACTGAAGACCGCATTTTTTGCGAGGCTGATATTTCAGTATGTGTACATCCAGGAAAATATACTTTGGCAGATTTTGGACCTCTTTCAATATTCTTCTTCGACCAGATACAAAAGACTTCTATAGCCTAGATGTCGATATGAGTAAATAACTATAATGAAAAATAATTATTATACCTTTTGCCATGTCTGGGAAAACTCTTCTGGTGACACGTGGCCGTCCTCTAAAAACACGAAAATATGAGATAATATAACAGACTAAAGACATAATTTCTTGAACATTATAACGATTATAAAATTAGTTTGCTGATTTCAAAGATCATCACAAGTTTATCTTACCCAGATTTAAACCAAAATGCGTGTATATTTCGTGTAGCCATATCGATGTAACCATGTGTATATCACGTTGATAACCGGATAACTCACATCTTGATCATCCATACATGGTCAAGATGGGACAAAGCGATGATACAGTAGAACGATGAAATGATTCGTGTAGAGAGGCGAATGGCCATCCATACATCGTCGAGTTGTGACAAAGCGATGATACAATAGACCGATGAAGTTATTAAAGTTGAGACATGAAGGGCCATCCATACATCGTCGAGTTGTGATATAGCGATGAAACAGTACAGCGATGAAATAATTAAAGTCGAGACATGAACCTATTATAACAATCCGTTTAATGAGATTTTAATAGCAATATTTCTTTCGTAATTTCTTTTTCATTTCGTCCAGAAAGACAATTTGCATTGTGAAAGTGTAGACGGGTCGCTGAATCAAGGCAACACCAAGTCTAAAGGTCCGGTCAAATATGCCCACGTGAGGGAATGAGCAGCGTAACCAGTGAGATGCGTTAAATTTGGGTCCCCTACACCATCAATACGATGGCTTGAGAATCGACTGTGTCCAAATACTCGGAGCGGGTTTGGTCTGGATCCAGCGAAGTTCGGTAAATGTAATGTTTTTGATAAAACTTTTAGAGAATCTCACATCTTGATCACCCACACATGGTCAAGATGTGACAAAGCGATGATACAGTAGAACGATGAAAGTATTAATATTGAGACATGAAGGGTCATCCATACATCGTCGAGTTGTGACAAAGCGATGGTACAATAGACCGATGAAAGTATTAATATTGAGACATGAAGGGTCATCCATACATCGTCGAGTTGTGACAAAGCGATGGTACAATAGACCGATGAAAGTATTAATATTGAGACATGAAGGGGTCATCCATACATCGTCAGAGTTGTGACAACAGCGATGAAAGCAATAGACCGATTTTAAAGCATTAATATTATTGAGACATGAAGGGGCATCCACATCGTCGAGTTGCATTGTGCTGATGGTACAATAGACCGATGAAAGTATTAATATTGAGACATGAAGGGCCATCCATACATCGTCGAGTTGTGACACAGCGATGGTACAGTAGAACGATGAAAGTATTAATATTGAGACATGAAGGGTCATCCATACATCGTCGAGTTGTGACACAGCGATGGTACAATAGACCGATGAAAGTATTAATATTGAGACATGAAGGGCCATCCATACATCGTCGAGTTGTGACACAGCGATGGTACAGTAGAACGATGAAAGTATTAATATTGAGACATGAAGGGTCATCCATACATCGTCGAGTTGTGACACAGCGATGGTACAATAGACCGATGAAAGTATTAATATTGAGACATGAAGGGCCATCCATACATCGTCGAGTTGTGACACAGCGATGGTACAATAGACCGATGAAAGTATTAATATTGAGACATGAAGGGCCATCCATACATGTCGAGTTGTGACACAGCGATGGTACAATAGACCGATGAAAGTATTAATATTGAGACATGAAGGGCCATCCATACGTCGTCGAGTTGTGACACAGCGATGGTACAGTAGAACGATGAAAGTATTAATATTGAGACATGAAGGGTCATCCATACATCGTCGAGTGGTGACACAGCGATGGTACAATAGACCGATGAAAGTATTAATGTTGAGACATGAAGGGCCATCCATACATCGTCGAGTTGTGACAAAGCGATGGTACAATAGACCGATGAAAGTATTAATATTGAGACATGAAGGGTCATCCATACATCGTCGAGTTGTGACAAAGCGATGGTGCAATAGACCGATGAAAGTATAATATTGAGACATGAAGGGTCATCCATACATCGTCGAGTTGTGACACAGCGATGGTACAATAGACCGATGAAAGTATTAATATTGAGACATGAAGGGTCATCCATACATCGTCGAGTTGTGACAAAGCGATGGTACAATAGACCGATGAAAGTATTAATATTGAGACATGAAGGGTCATCCATACATCGTCGAGTTGTGACAAAGCGATGGTACAATAGACCGATGAAAGTATTAATATTGAGACATGAAGGGTCATCCATACATCGTCGAGTTGTGACACAGCGATGGTACAATAGACCGATGAAAGTATTAATATTGAGACATGAAGGGTCATCCATACATCGTCAAGTTGTGACACAGCGATGGTACAATAGACCGATGAAAGTATTAATATTGAGACATGAAGGGTCATCCATACATCGTCAAGTTGTGACACAGCGATGGTACAATAGACCGATGAAAGTATTAATGTTGAGACATGAAGGGCCATCTATACATCGTCGAGTTGTGACAAAGCGATGGTACAATAGACCGATGAAAGTATTAATATTGAGACATGAAGGGTCATCCATACATCGTCGAGTTGTGACACAGCGGAGGGTAAGAATATAGACCGATGAAAGTATTAATGTTGAGACATGAAGCCATCCATACATCGTCGAGTTGTGACACAGCGATGGTACAAATAGACCGATGAAAGTAATATTGAGACATGAAGGGTCATCCATACATCGTCAGAGTTGCGGACAAAGCGATGGTACAATAGGACTGATGAAAGTATTAATATTGAGACATGAAGGGTCATCCATATATCGTCTGAGTTGTGACACAGCCGATGGTACAATAGACCATGAAAGTATTAATGTTGAGACATGAAGGCTCATCCATATATCGTCGAGTTGTGACAAAGCGATGGTACAACAGAATTGATGAAAGTATTAATATTGGAGACATGAAGGGTTTATCCATACATCGTCGAGTTGCATGTGCTGATGGTACAATAGACCGATGAAAGTATTAATGTTGAGACATGAACGGCCATCCATACATCGTCGAGTTGTGACACAGCGATGGTACAATAGACCGATGAAATGATTAATGTTGAGACATAAAGGGCCATCCATACATCGTCGAGTTGTGACGAAGCGATGGTACAATAGACCGATGAAATGATTAATGTTGAGACATCAACGGCCATCCATACATCGTCGAGTTGTGACGAAGCGATGGTACAATAGACCGATGAAATGATTAATGTTGAGACATGAAGGGCCATCCATACATCGTCGAGTTGTGACGAAGCGATGGTACAATAGACCGATGAAATGATTAATATTGAGACATGAAGGGCCATCCATACATCGTCGAGTTGTGACACAGCGATGGTACAATAGACCG
>JAVTVY010039116.1:0-17022 GCA_036873755.1 Hanleya hanleyi | reverse complement strand
GGGGAGGAAGAGGAAACTTTTGTGAATGGAAGCCATAGTGGGAATCGATGTGTCAGATGCAATATAAAGGTAATAAAATCAACGGTAACGGCCACTGAACACAAACAACTCACTGACGCATGAAACACGTGAAATATTCGTAGATTTCATTTTAAGGTGGCTCCCAGGTTATAAGAATGGGGGCATCACGATTACCTCCCTTGCAATCGTACTCTTTTGAGTGAATGGGTAGAATGAGATACTTTGACAGGCAGCGTTCACGCTTCAGTGACTCGTTTTGTAAGCAATTGATTTTCATTTCCCCTTGTGACGTCATGACTTCGAATGACAAATTCTTTGTTGGCGTGGCACTTGTCGACGTCATGCATTGTTGGCACTTCATGAAAAATGGCGAGAAAATGTGTAGGTACAGGTGGTTTCAGTGCTCTATTCATGCCCCTATATTCATGCCCCTATATTCATGCCCCTTTTTGGCGACCTACATTAAAATTGACTTATTCAGAAACTGCGAGTTCCAAGGAATACATAAACTAAACATGAGAAAATTGACATGACTTTTGAACACTCTGAAGACAAGTAAACCTTAAGTATTGGGTGTTTACATAGTATTCGTGTTGTACCAATTTGCCACAGGCACACGTTATTCAAGCTCATATAGAATGAACTTCCGGGGCTATATTTTAAACATGACATGGCTTTGTTCCGAAACCAGGGAGCCACCTTCATGACGTAGCCCATAGCGTGACTGGGATACATCTTTTTTAGATAACGACTCTATAACGAATATTATGGATTAAGAATACTGATCAGCGATACGGATTTGATATTTTTGGAACATCATGATGTCTTGCCGGCATCATTGAAACCTGTTGACCGCTTCTCTCTTGTAGTCTAGCAGCAGACAGCCTAAAAAGCCCTTAGTTTTTGATGAACCGGGGCCGGAATAATAACATTTGTTGCCATATACCAAATTAATCGCCAGAATGTGTAGAACACGAAACCGCTTCATGCCAAGCTCAAAAGTTGGTGCGAACTGAATACGGCGCCATTTTCCAAGATGGCCGCCATATCGATTCCGAAGTCTATTATCCTGCGTTGTATTGCACTTTGGTGGACAATTGTGGTGTCGAATCCCATGTTTGTGAGGTCGCTCTATACAATGAAGTCATTTAGAAGGTTGTCAGATTAACAGTTCAGCATTTTTAATCATAATAAGTATCCAGTTCGTGTACTACAACCTTAAACAAACGTTTTCAAGCTAGACTGTCATTTTGTTCATACCTGTTTAGAAACCGTTATCCCAGGCTATACTGTGATCACTTCTCTATTCATTGAAGTAAACAAGGTTATCAGATTAATAGTTCAACATGTTAATGAATCATTAAAAGCCTTAAGTCATTTCCAGTTCGCGTATCCGGGTACTAGTAGTTAACCATTCACAAACTTGATTATGACCGCTTTTCATACCAGTTAATAAACCGTTATCACAAGCTATACTCTGAGTTCTGTCTAATTGTCTTTCCACTGCAGATAATTAAAAGGTCAGATTAATCGTTCAACATTTTTCATCACTGAGCCAGTTTCAGTTCGTGAATTAAAACTAAGCGTCATCGGACTCACTGTCCGAGTCGCTGCCGAATAGTGCATCTTGCGTAAGAGGATTCTCACATGAAGGACAATCGTCTGATGCATCGTCCGGAAACATCCCCTCACAGTTACATGCTGCTGTACATGGTTGATCATTGGTCAGGCACGTGCACTCGGAGTCACAGGAATTAGGTTTGCAATAACACACAATGTCATTCAACAGCTCTGGAGCTGCTGCTGGCTGACTCATCAGCCTAGGTTGAACAGATGTCCCATCTGACGTCTTCTCGTAACCAAACTCGCATGGATCCATCGGTTCTTGCATTCCTATGATGGCCTCCCGCCATGTCTTCAATTGATAGATGCACCTCTGGAGATGTAAGTAGAAACTGTCTTCTGTTGGAGGCAGCTTCTTCGCCGGGGTAGTTTTGCGACTGGCTTTTTCGCATCTTAGGGAGTTCAGAGACTGACAATCTATCTTGCCATACAGAGCCCCAACGAAATTTGTAGCAGCAACCTTCTCCTCCTTCTGCAAAGTTGTGGTTTTACCAAGACTCGACAGGGCCTTCAATTTGTCTGTGTTTTGCATCAGCAGTCTGTACGCAGAACGCTTCCCATGACCGCGGAATGAACTCACAGTGTCGCAACCAATTAAACAGTAAACCGACAAGAGAATGTTACGTTGCTTTTCGTCCAGTCTGTCGCAGATCGTATGGATGGGAATATACCTCATCAGATTGGTATGTCTGCCTTCTCGCCCAGTGAGCAGAAACACTTCCTTGGCATTAATAACCGATCGGTGGTGCAGGAGTAGCACAAGAACATCGGTGTCGGGACTGTTTACAACTATGTGTTCTGCTCCCCTCTCAGCAGCAACTTTGGCATGTAGAATCATTCTCGTGTCTGCCTCCTCGTGGTTTGAGGCTAACTCCTTGATTTCCGTATTGCCATGTTTTGTGATCTCCACAGCCTTGCTCTCATGTCCACCACTGACAAAAAATGTTTGTGTTTCAATCAACATTGACCCTGCATTTTCTACCATGTAGTCAGTGTAGAATTTGGCTAGATTAGCTTTGTTCTCTCCTTTGGTAAGGAATTGTTTCCAATTCGGAGGTATCACAATTTCGGGCTGAATGTGATAAACGACCCCTCCATCAACTCCTCCGCGCTTAACTCTGGTTTGATTCTTGATACTGGTCTCAATATACCGGTCAAAGATCACGTGGATCTGGATACCATCTGCGGATCTCATATGTGGCGAGATCTTTGTTGTGTGGTGGGTAAACCGCTCTGCCATTTCTCGAAAGGTGATCTTCAATGGCTTTGGCGGTGGGACCAACATCTGGATGACTGCATGACCATCGAAAATGATTGCATCACATGCATCTATCTGACTGACTGTATCACCGGGAATTAGTTCCTCGAGTTTGTGCATGAAATCCGATTTGACGCAGGAGACCATCAGCCCTTCCTCCGTGAAGAGACTGAGAGGAACTGGGGAATTTTCATACGAGAGAACACGCTTCAGGGGAACTTTCTTCTTGCAGTTCACAGCAAGTAGTCTCAAATACATCACCTCACCATCCATGGACACGTCCTTGTTCTTGATTTTCACGGTTTTCTGCATGTCGGCCATTGTTTTCACGGAAGATTTTGGGAGGGTGTCGTAGAAACTTTTCCTTTTGCCGTCTTCACTCTCTACCAGGCGCTCTTTCACAAACTTCTCAGCTAAACTAGAACCTTTGTCTAGGGCATTCACAAGACTAGTTTGCACAGTGGGTGTGGCAGCAGCACCAGTTGCAAAATTTACCAACTGTGTAGGTGCGTCCGCTATGTCAAATGGATCAATGTAGGGCCCTTCAAACATGTGGATTAGTTTTCCAACATCTGATTTCCAACGTTTCGCTGCTGCTTCGCCAAGATAATAAGTTTGATCCTTTTCTTTACTTTCAGTGACATTTCTCTGGATTTGTTGTGAATACTGTGCTGCGATGGGTCTACTAAGGAACCAACGTACCAAAGCAGGCCCCCTCAAAGTCAGCCCAATGATTCCGCCGGCTCCTTTTAACGTCTTGTTCTCTGTGGCCTCAATCGTGTAATCCATCCAAACACTATTGAACTTGCCTGCGGATGGTCATGCCACAAATTCGCCATCTTGAAATGCACCTAAGACTGGCGGTGGTAGCCTTGCCATGTGTAGCAACACGACAGACATGTACTTAGAATAATTTGAGCGGTTGGGCTATTGCGGACTCCTGTACATTCCACGATCCATGTCTTGCAGAACTAATGAAGATTTTCAGCGGGCGCAGTACTTTGCACAGGAAGTCATCCCAAAACTTGAAAGTTGGACATGTAGCTCTACCCTCTTCTCTGAACAAACTGAGTAGTGGTTCGACATTGTCAGCGATCTCATTGATGAGATCCTTCAACTCATTGGGCGCAAGGTGATTATCTTCAGAGGAAGCCTGATCAAGTCTGCGCAGATTATCAGTCAATTTTTCATTGCTGTTGGTGTCGTCAGTGTCTGTTTCCTCACACCATCTCATGAAATTCTGCAGGAACTGGGCATACAGTGCCTCGTCAATTATCCTCAGCGCATACAGTGCCCTGTCAAAGTCCTTACCTGCAAGAATTTTGGGAACACTGCCCGCTGCGTAAACGCCTGACTCATGCAGCAGCTGCTTGAGACCAGCATCACCATAGAGATAACCAATACCAGAAATTACACTCATCAGGAAATGCATGCCTCCTGCGCACGGAATGATCCCTTCTAACTCCTTGGGGTGAGCCCAGGTGATCTCCAAGGCCTTAGTCAAAAGTTCCATGTCAGAGTAGACAGGAGTATGAGTCTGTCCAAGCGAGTTCATGGATTCCTTCAGGCGTTTCAATGTTGTGTATATGGTCTGGTGATCAGTTGGATTTGCCATGAGTATAGGATTGAAGGAAATACTTGACAGTGATTCAGGGATGATGGCTGGTTCTAGAGCTGCGTGAAACTGGCCCCATGGAGGTACACAATCTGCATCGTCTCTGATGTGAAGTAATCCAGATCTTGCTATGTTGTATACCGTTTCCACTTTCACAATGTCTTTTTTACTGCCACTCTCGCTAATAGACTGAATCTCGTTGGGCAATACCGGCGGATGGAACTGTGGTTCAGGTCTACACCGAGGTTTCTTGTACGGCAAAAGTTTCGAGAGATCGCCACCTGTGAAAACGAGAAACAGACACTGCTAGTTAGTAAGTAGTTACATCAGCAAAAAACAAGTACCTTCGCCGTGCTGGGGGATAATTTCATGAAACACAGTAGTGTAGTTTATTGTCAAACAATTACTACTTGCCACGTTATTTACCTTGAACACAATCTAGATTCAGCGTTCTGCTAGGTGTCTTCAAAATCCGAGGACATGGCCGTTCCTGAGCACTCTTCCGCTGCACAAAGATACTTGTCATTGCATGAGTAGTTCGCTTCGTTGTGATCCCAGTTATCAGCTGCAGCAACAATAAGATGACCACCCGTCTCTCTGGAAACGATCTCTGGCGGAAGATACGAGCCTATCGCTGATGGCTTCTGAGTAGAGTTTACATACACTGCTGCTGATGTGAGGAAGCGACGTAGTTCCGTATACGATATACAATACCCGAAGGTATACATAGCATCTATTAGCTTCTTGCTTCCAAATTCGTGATGGAGGTAGACAGCTAGCCCAAGGTGCTTCGGGGACATGACAGAGGTTGCCTGTGTGGTTAGGTCGCATGCGAGATTGACCCGACGGAGGTCAGAGTCCATCACAGAGGCGTCAGCTGCATCATCATACAGCTGCTTATCTGTCAGCCACCCGACAACTTTGTATATCAGAGGGTCAATCCATTTTCTCAGTTCATCTGGTGACATTTCCTTGCACGAGGGATATTCATCTGCTCTCATGCGTGCCTGTGATAGCCTTCTTCTCAAAATACCCACAGCTTGATGAATAAGATTATCCTCGTAGGAAACCTGACTTCCGTCGCTTGCATCTTCAATATCGGCTACCTCCTCCAACAGCTGAGAAAGCTGACGTGCTTTGAATAAGGCCTCCCCTACAGATATGCTGCGAGAACAAACCAGGTCAGACATGCCTGGTTGAGGAATGAAGGAAAGTTCAGACCATTCTTGGGCGAGCTGCCTCTTGAATCTCTTGGTCTGATAACTTTCAGAGTTCTCCATTCCATTTCCTGCTAACAGTTCCTGAAACCGGGCTTTTAGTGTGGTTAGCAAGAACACCTCCTTCCCATCTTCAACGGATGGCCTGAACTCCTCAATCAGTTGCGTTATGGATAGTTGTATGGCATTATCATTGTCTGGAACCTTCTTCTGTGCCAGGATACGCTGCTCACTAATGTACTTCAAATAACAATTTTTGGTCCGATGATAGCGAGCTTCAATGGCAACAAGGTCTCCGTTAGGAATACCATAAAGTCTGGCTAACATCTCCTTGTCGTCACTTAGTTCAGCTGCTTCCCAAACCTTGATGTACATGTCACTACCGTGGCTTTTACTGCCAATAGCCGAGTGAACCATTGACCATGTAGACCTTTTCTTTGGATGGCATCTTATCCCACACAGGAAACAGTTCTCCTTCCAATCAAAATTAGAGCTGGAACTCCGGGATCTAGTGAAGCAGGCACTTCTACTCGTGCTTGGAGATTCCTCTTCTGCATCACTTTTGGTGATCCGCTTCAGATGACAGGAACTGGTATATGAGGATCTACAGTTTCTGTGATATCTGAATACAACTGTCTCGTCAATAATCTGGTCTCGGTGTGACAAAAGCTCCTTACCCACCTCATCGTCTCGTTCAGCGCAGGCAGAGAATAGAGACTCAATCTTCTGCAAATTGGGAGAAATTCCAGGAGATTTTTCATTGAATGGCTTTGTGCAGAATGCACATTTGCGGGTGTCAAATATGTCCAGTCGGCGCTTTTTAGATGTTGAAACGTCAAATTCTGCAGCCATTTCTACCGTTAAAGCATCCGTTGATATTCTTCACTGATCTGAAAACACAGGAAAATTAGAATGGAAAAGTTAGAATGAATCCTAAATCTTGTTTGACTATAGGTTTAGACGCCAAAAAAGTATGCTCAGGCATGTTAAGCAGCTACTTAAGGGTTTTGAATTTGTAATACACGAACTGAAAATGACTTATTATGATTCAAAATGCTGAACTATTGATCTGGCAACTTTCTAAATCACTTCAGTGGATAGAGGGACCTCACAAACATGGGGTTGGGCACCAACATTATCCAGCAAAGTGCTCTAAAAGGCAAGATATGAGACTTTTAAATCGAAATGGCGGCCATCTTGGAAAATGGCGCCGTATTTAGTTCGCACCAATTTTTGAGCTTGGCATCAACTGGTTTCCTATTCTACACATTCCAGGAATTAATTTGATATATGGCAACAAATGTTATTATTCCGGCCCGGGTACCCCTCTAGTTAGCTGTTCTCTGCTGCTAGACTATTGCAGGAAACAAGCCTATGTTTTTGTATATTATGATTGAATTTGGTGCTAATACTGTTATATGGAAAATGGAAGAGGTCTTTGGATTATGGACGCGGATATTCTCTAATGGACGACGGCTGGATTCTGAATGACGGTTAGACGCTTGTAATTTGTTTCTTTCATCGAATATCATCCCATTATATCGATGTGTTATTTTCTACTCTCAGGGTGCAGTCACTTATTCCTCGCTTCCAGTGATCCTGTACGGAGTTCTTGCCATCGTTGCTGCTTTCCTAGCTTTGTTGCTTCCAGAGACGTTGAATAGAAAGCTTCCCGATACGATAGCAGAGGCAGAGACGATGGGCTGGGGATGCTGTGGACGTGATAATGATTACATACCCGATGGGAACGAAGTCATCAAGAGACAGGACGCTACCGAGCTTTAAAACTATCGGAGTAAATGTGGTAACTTTATATATCACGATGAGAAGCCAAAACCTGGTCTACATGATTAGTACAAGTACGAGTTGATCATTCAGCATTTTCAGCCCATAACACGTCCACGAAAGGACCACAAAAGAAAGCTTGATGTTACCAATGTGTCCAGACCCTCAAGTGTATAAATGCCTGGACAATAGGTATAAAGTATCGGCCGCATTTTCTGCTAAGATGAGTTGTTGTTTTTTTGTTTTTCTTTTTTCAAATTTGTTCTTCCAAAAAATAGGGAAAATATGCTGCAAGTATGCTGCATTCGTGCTCAATTGTCTGGAGTAATTTGTTCCTGGTCATATAGGTGGAGAGAAAAACTTACGCGCATAACCTAGGCAACACAGTTCATTCAGAATCGAGAAAATCCCACAATGCCTCGCTTTCTGGACAGGATCCGGTGGGTGTATTCGGATCACAAAACGACAAAAATGTAAACACTACTTCGTCACATACCTGCTTTCAAAACTTGCTCCGTGCTGTGTGGATGTTCGACATTAAAGCGCAGTAAAACCGAGTGAGAAATCCAAGGTTTTAAGGTTCGAAGAGTGGAAATTCCTCAACAGAATTTAATTTGTTATATTGAAAATGTCTTTTTGGGATTGTATTGTGATATAATTTCAGTCTAAAGATTAACCAGAAATCAGAATGAACGATTTTAGAACAGAATTATCACGTTTAGCGGAGCACAAATTGATGAGGTCAAGCATATGGGAATGAGGTTCTTATTTTGGCACCATCTTTGTAGCTGAGATGGGGATCAAGAAATACAGAAAACAAGCTGGCTGTCATTATCTGATTCACACTTTTTGGAAGCACTTTTATGCACTTGACAGAACAGTAGTGGATATAAATATCTCATTTGCGTGGTAGGTATTTCCGCCGTCTGGAATAGATGGAATATTTTGTCGAAAATCAGCTCAGTTGTTGTTGTTGTTACGGTTTCTTGTCCTTCCTGAAATGAAAATATTCCTCAGATGAATAAAGTTATTTTGTTGTATTAAACATGAATATGTTCTGTATTGTATTAACCCTGAATAGGTTCTGTGTTTAGGACAGTGTCTGAACAAGACACCAAGCGAGCAAGGCTCCAAGAAATCAAACTACAGTGTACCCTACAAAATACACAGGGAAATTTGAAAAGGCTAATTTTGTAACATAATTTTTGGTCCAAATGTTCTAGGTAGCGCCGCTGGTTCAAAAGAAACCTTAGCGTTGTGGGATGCAGACGGACATGGTAGATCTGCGACGACCCCCCCGAAAATTGAACTGTGCAAGGTCACACGAACCTCCTTCAACCTAGTCTGATCTTGATCACAATCACCGTTCTAATTCTTACTCGTCTCGCACAGATTGGCATTTGAAATTGGCACTGTTAATTGAATCCGTCATATTGCTGATGTTCTTTTAGTCCGTGAGCTACTAGGGGTCACCTTGCACCCCACTACAGACCGAAACTATGTGTTTTATGTACTCGAAACTATGTGTTTTATGTACTTTAGGACATGTCAAATAAGAAACAACTTGTTAACAGTCGATAAACTGGGACTCTCTACCCCTTTAATCACTTTGAAATTATCCCTATGTTAAAAAGTACAATCCGACTTCAAGAGCTACGAGCTCCAAGTTCTCATCCGATCCATCCCACAGCTCTGAGCTCTGTAGTTTCTCAAATGACTCTATACTACTGCCAGTCTGCCCCTTCGCAGAACGATGATGCTAGGCTCCGACGCTACCCCACACGACCTTCTGCGCATGCTAGCCATATCCCCTTCTTCTATGACACACCGGACCAGTCGGACGCTGTTCCGCGAAAGCTTCGATGTGATACCCCACACTCCATCTGTGGATGAGATGTAGAACCTCAGTCTCTCAAATATACCCCTGCGTACCTTCAGAATGACCACTTTACTTACTACACGCCAACTGCGCATGTGCATATTGGGCTGACTTCCAATAAAAAACATGCCTGTCTGACTATCCCATGAAAGCTTTACTAGAATACCCCAACCTGTCCCATTTGGACCAAACATGGGTCCCTTAATTGCCCAAACATGTCATTGCCCACGCCCAAAATGACATCTTTTGTTACACTACACAACAACTGCGCAGAGTAGCACGATGCGACTACCAACAAAAAGTATACCATTCATCGTCAACATGCAGAGGATTACAAGATGACACCCCACGGTCCATTTAACCCACAGATGGTCCATCTCGACCCCAAAAACCTTCCTTCACGCCCCAAAATGCCCGCTTTGGCTACTACTCCTACTGATGACGTCACCAATGACATCACAGATGATGTGGACATACCTCGGGCTTCAATTTAACACCTCACACGACACATTCGGATCAAGAAGGGTCCCTCAATCGCTCAAGCACACTCTCACACACCCCCCAAAATGCCCGCTTTTGCTACTACTCCTGCTGTTTTATGTATAGTCCCTGTGTGACGTCATACCCAACACATAGTAATAGTATCTTGTAAGTTTTCAATGCAGCAATCAATGCTGAATAATATGTGACCAACATTATAACGTTTGGACAATAATTATGGAAGATAAGACTTTTCTTGTAACCCTACCCCCTATTGCCACAAAAATTGTACTTTTTAACATAGGGAGAATTTCAAAGTAAATAAAGGGGTAGTGAGTCCCAGTTTATCGAACAAGTTGTTTTTTATTTGACATGTCCTAAAGTACATAAAAAACATAGTTTCGCTCTGTAGTGCGGGGGGTGCAAGGTGACCCCTAGTAGCTCATGGACTATTTCTCCTCTTGATAAAGTTCACCATGATTTATTTCCCCTGAAATATTTGACCAATATTTGTCTCGAACTGACAAATCCTGATGTCCCACTCTATAACATGCAATAATTATATAAAGTACAGCTGTTGGGCCATCTAATATAGTCGCGTTAGCTCTCTGAATGGGCGATATACGTGTTTGAATGACCAGCTAAACGGCCGCTGGAAGTTGGTCACGTCATCTAACTGGATTCTCATTTTTGCCTGGGTAGATCCAGTCGTTCAAAGCAGTTCTTTTACAATCCTAAATGTGTCCATATATGTTCGTCGAAGGGCGTGCGTGGCATACAAAGAGTGAAACTTCAAAACACCATCACTGTATTAGCTCGTCCACCGTAACGAAAGATAAGATTCACTCAAATACGGGGACATGCCTAGACCAAGAAAATCTGTCAATTCATCCGTGTCCCCGTAATTTATGCTGTAAACAGCAACGACAAAAAAGCATATGTCATAATGTATTATTGGCAGATAAATGTATGTTAATAAAACATTTGGTTTTGAATATTTCATTAATTGCCATTCTCGGACCAGTGAACACGGGATCTGGGACGAATTTACTTCGTTGAATTTCGAATACGTAACGCATAAATGCCGTCAATTCGGGAGACACGGAAGTGCGTCTTCACATTATAGCGATGATTTGGCTGACTCGGGTTAGGGCAACGAGATGCTATAGGTCGATGGATTAAATTTACCTTGGTACGTTCATCGTTAAGACATGGTTCAAATACGGGACCTCACACAAAGACCAACCTACAACACTGTAGCTATGTAGCTGTGGAAAAAACGGTATTTCTCGCTATATTATACTCAATTAACCAGGGTCTGCCTTACCTGGGTTCCTCACTATGCTTGTTCAGACGTAGTATAGACGCTGGTTAAATGAGCGTATCATTATATGCGATCTCAGTATTTTTGCAAGCTGAAACACCGATATGTGATATGTTCATCGATTGATGATATACCAAATAATTTCATGACTATGGAACCTGCAAAGGTGTCCTACCTGATGGTCTCCGGTTTGTTCCTGTTGGCGATATGCACGGCTATTATTTATCAACAGTGCAAACTGTCAACTTTAGATGAACTTCAGTGTCTCTGTAATGGTCACTCCAGAATGAAGGTATATCACGGACGTTATCTTCCCGTGGACCGGGGCGAAATTATGTCTACAAAGATCTCGGAAAAGAATCCGGTAAGTGTCCATGATTTTATGTGGAGAACATCATCATGTCTTATTGACATCATTTCTTGTAGGAAACCATCTTGTTATTTGTTTTTTTTTTGTTTTTTTTTGTTTTTTTTATTTTTTTTGAAACAGATAAACATGGAATTTATTTTATGGACGAGGGCTGAAATATTGAATGTCGGATCGGACGTTCTCAGAAAGTCGTCTTTTCTTTCCTTTCTGCCCATATTTTCGCATTTTTCTTGCTTAAAATGGCATGAAATATTTTATTTGGTCAAAAATAATATTCTCTATCATATTGATTACATGCAGTTTTTAAGAGAATATTTTGAAAAATAAAAAAAATCGAAAAATCGGCCCAAAAAATAGGAAATCGCCCAGCCCTGGTAGGGTTAACTTTTATTCTTTGGTTTTATTTCTTTGCGAATTCTGAGTATGATTCACATGTGAATCCATAATGATGCCAGGCCTTTCTTCTCCGTGATATGATACCGGTCTAAAATAAACATGCAGGTATGCCTCCGAATATCGTTCCGAGTACAAGTGTCATTTAGATTTGGTTCGAGAAAATGGAATCTATTGAGAATAACTATATGGGCAGCAAATTCGACATTCGATGGGAAGTTTTCACCAACAGTGTGATATACTCTGATACATCTGTGATACAATAGGAGGGATATTATATTGAAGGATACACATGTGTCTTAAACAACAACACACCTTTTAATTGAAAGAGCTGAAAAGCAACAGGATCTTGATAATGTGATGTCTAGCACTGTAATATCACTTGTCTTTATTGCACCATGTAAGCGTCCTGGCTGTGTCTTGTGTGCTGTCCTCAGTGTTTCATAGGGTGGATGGAGGGTGAATGGTTCCATG
This sequence comes from Hanleya hanleyi, assembly GCA_036873755.1. Lineage (NCBI taxonomy): Eukaryota > Metazoa > Mollusca > Polyplacophora > Lepidopleurida > Hanleyidae > Hanleya > Hanleya hanleyi. Next base: position 4,583 of record JAVTVY010039116.1, on the reverse strand, counting down.
CACAGGGGCTCGTTATCGTTGTTAATTGGTTAAAATAGGTTGATCATATTATAAGGGGGGGGGGTCGAGGTCGGTAATAAAAGCTCCCTATAATCAACCTATTTTAACCAATTAACAACGGTAACGAGCCCCTGTGGTTCCATGCTGCTTCAAAAATTTCTTCGTTGAAGTAGCAGGAACGCAAATTAGCTGGGTGGTGCTTAGTTGGTTCGTCGCCATATAGCTGAAATATTGTTGAAAGTGACGTTAAATTCTATTCACTCACTCACTCACTCACTTGAACGGAAGTAATGGCCATTAAGGGTTTATAACCCATCTAAATATAGGGGTCAAAATTGACGAAAAAAATACAATTTTTTTTACAGTCCGATTCTTTCTTCAGGTGAACTTATTTTGGCGAAATCAATTTATTTCTGGAAAACATTTCATTATGGGAGTTCGACGTTTGGTGTGATTATTCCAAACTAGGTAAAGAAAACAGGTTCTTATCCGCTTTTAAAGGAATAGAAAACCCTAAGATGATGCATACGTATATCGAAAGAACTATATCATTAGTATTCGAAAAACAAAACAAATCAGCTTTTCTAGTAATTCCGAATGAATGAGATCATTTTGAACATCAGAATTATTGCCCAGATCAATAATCCGTGGAGGTCGTCATTTTAACAAGCCCGAGAGCCGTTAGCCAATGAAAATCCTTTAAATATCACCTGCCATTATTCCTGAGGCAAGAATATCAGGCCACATCACCCGATAGCAGTAGAAGAAACGCTGCTAATGTTGCCGTTGTTGTTGTTTGATGCTTTACCTTATGGGATAGAGCCCGGATGACAAAGGCATATTTGTCGCAGCGCCATCTACATAAAAATAGTATGGCCCACAAACGTCACAGTCATTCCAACATGTCGCAGATCATAAAGTGTTAAAGTGTGAACGATAAATCGGTGTTTACTGAGCTGTAGAATTTTGTTAATTTTTTCTACCCGTGTTTTTGGATTCTGATGGCATAATTCTGTCATGTCGAGCACGAGTTTACGCAGAGTTTACTATTCCTTTAAGGATACGGAATGCCACTAAGGTACATGAATAATGAGTTTTATTTTAAAACGGTTTGTATTCAACTTCAACCCAGTATTCATAACTCGTGAAAACTGAATAATTGATTCCTCGCATTCCTTTTTTTTTTTTCAGTAGCTTTACATGAAAACCCATTTTCAAGCAAAAAGTTAGCCCAGACCCTGAAACTTGGCATGCTCTGTCTTAATTTCTTAGATATGTTTTTTTTTGGTTTTTTAATACTGAACTTCAAGACTGTAGCTTACAGATTGTATTAATTTTCTTCGTAATGACACTACACATACATTCAAAATCTGAGAACGACTTAGCTAAAGTTGTCTTCTATCAGAAAATATTTTAGAAGCCACAACATGTAGAATAGTTTGTGAGAAAAATCAATTTAAAAAGAGGACTCTTTTTGTAAATTCTTAATATTAAAATTCAAATTTTACATCAACCAGAATTACTGTAATGGGGCAATGGTGGATTATTATTATTCAAGGTAATTCATGGACAATGCCGTCTTGCCTTGATGACAGCGGTTCGTTAATTGGGACGCTTTGCTACCCCTTTTAACTCACAAAATGTTTTTACGCGACGATAACTCGACTATTGTCGACCTGATGTTGCCATAATTATAAATTTAAGCTTATTAGTCTCTTGTTTGGAATTAGTTTAAGCTGATTGGTCTTTTCTTTGAGTAGTATGAATATTTGATCCATGTTTTCGAATTTACGCTGGTCATCAATAGTTAAAAAAAACCCGTCCGGGTTAAAGATATAAGGGAGAGTTCATAAGAACTAACTGGGGCTCACGCGATGACCACGTGCCAGTGTGCCTGTCGCTGCCATCGGAGAAAGAAAGCATTGTCAAGGATTAATGTGAAAATGGTGGATTATTACTATTTTAATCCTAAATATTCAAAGGATAAAAATTGAGAGGAATCAGATTTAAAATATAATAGAATATATTATATTTTAAATCTGATTCCTCTCAATTTTTATCCTTTCTCGTCAACTGCCAGTTTTAAACATAAACTCAAACATCATTATGGAAATCTTTTAAAAGAGAAATTCTTATCAGACAATTCATGCACATGGGTGAGTCAGTGTCACTGCCCAGCATGCCGAAAATCTTAACTATCATTATCATACATATAGCTTATCATTGTTTACGAAATCGACAAGTTTTCATCCAAAACGTGTATATTTAGTTTTGTATCTTAACTTCATATATATATATTATATGTTTAGTCTCTGTATATAACATCGACTTTTTTTATCCAAACCATGTAACATAGGTGTATGTATTACCCACTTTGTATTTCATATTATTGTTATATTTGTTGTTATGGGAGTCACTATCTAATATAGGTGCTAGTCACCTGTGTGATATCCCGGACCATTTGGTCAAATTCCAATAAATAAATAAATAAATAAAAAAAAATAAAAATTTAAAGGTGGGAGGAACGAAATGCCGCAGAAATATTCCCAAAAACGACATGCTGTAATGAATAACTGAATTTTGAATCACACAGATTACTAGGTCTCCCGAGTTCATAAAGAATAGTATAGTTGGCAAAGGTGAATGGGGATCTCCTGTTAATTAATATGTAATCAGATTAATTAATTAATTAATTACCATAACCTTGATTGTGTGATAATGTATCTTGAATCTGAACAGATTTGTACAACAATCATTACAAGTTACACTTCTCCCATGATCGCTGTGCTTTCAAGCAAACCGAATCAACGGAACGTGACGTATTTGGCAGAGTTTCTTTGATCTGATTTTATCTAAAAACCTCATCAGTATGATTTACTTAACGGTATTCTGATGATCTGTATCATATTCATATTAAAATCACAAGAAGTTAAGAAAAAAGAGTATAGCGGTGACTTTTTTTTTAATATGAATCAAGTACACACTGCAATATTTACTGCATTTATAATGTCCTAAAAGAAAAGTTATCCCACCTTCAATTATCTTTTTCACTGCGGTCATTAAAAACGAAACATTGTTGATTATATCGTTTTAATTTGTGTTTTGTTTCAAGAAAATCTCATTGTTTCCCAAAATATGATTCGAATTATCAATGCTGATGACATTAATTTTAGATCAATCGTGTCTGCATTTGAGTTTAATTGTAAATACCCCTCGAGCAATCAAATTTTATATATTCTTGAAGTAATGTGTTTCATAAAGCACATGCCTATTTTAAGGTAATATGGGTGTGGGTGTTTGTACATCAGTAACGATATGTACTCTCTTATAAACAGTGTGAGTTGAATGTCCGCTTTATTGAAACTCTCGCTTCTAATTTCCAGTGTCAAGTTAGTAAACACATAACCATTTTCCCCCGCTCATGATGGAGCGCAAACCTTGATTTTGTAGGCTTGCTGTAGGAATCTCTAAGCTCGCCGACGAGAAGACACCATGTTAAGTGAGGGGGGTTCTCGAACCGTGGGATTTCTCGTCTCTCTATACTACCATGTCTCATCACAACCTCATTGAACACCTTATTTCATTGATAATGTCGGTGTTCAATAAAACTCGTCACCGGTACATGTATGTTAATGTCAGAAGTGGTAAGCCCTTCTTCAGTTCTACTGCACGTAAAGGATATCATTTCTGAGATGACGTGGAATTCTACTATATCATATACCACCAGCGTATAGGTACCTCAATGGATACCATATACCACCAGCTTATAGGTATCACAATGGATATCATATACCACCAGCGTATAGGTATCACAATGGATACCATATACCACCAGCTTATAGGTATCACAATGGATATCATATACCAACAGCTTATAGGTATCACAATGGATAGCATATACCACCAGCTTATAAGTATCACAATGGATATCATATACCACCAGCTTATAGGTATCACAATGGATATCATATACCACCAGCGTATAGGTATCACAATGGATACCATATACCACCAGCTTATAGGTATCACAATGGATATCATATACCAACAGCTTATAGGTATCACAATGGATATCATATACCACCAGGTTATAGGTATCACAATGGATATCATATACCACCATCTTATAGGTATCACAATGGATATCATTTACCACCAGCTTATAGGTATTACAATGGATATCATATACTACCAGCTTATAGGTATCACAATGGATATCATATACCACTAGCTTATAGGTATCACATTGGATATCATATACCACCAGCGTATAGGTATCACAATGGATATCACATACCACCAGCTTATAGGTATCACAATTGATATCATATACCACCAGCTTATACATGTAGGTATCACAATGGATATCATATACCACCAGCTTATAGGTATCACAATGGATAGCATATACCACCAGCTTATAGGTATCACAATGGGTATCATATATCATCAGCTATCACAATGGATATCATATACCACCAGCTTATAGGTATCACAATGGATATCATATACCACCAGCGTATAAGTATCACAATGGAGTGAGTGAGTGAGTGAATAGGGTTTAACGTCGCTTTCAACATTTT
>JAVTVY010039115.1:0-15943 GCA_036873755.1 Hanleya hanleyi | reverse complement strand
ACAGTCCAAGTCCGATACTTTTAACCGAGCAGTAACATCCAGGTATTTGACCAACCGTTTACCATCATTAACCGAGTGTCGCTAGAGACGATGCTGGAGAAACTGAACACCGTGGATCCCTTGGAATGGGCCCGGTTGCAACGCCCCAACACCAAGTGGACGGTGGACAGTGTGACCAATGTTACGTTCTTCGTGACCAAGCTGACCGACCAACCCATCGGGTGAATGTATTCACCCAGGCACTGATAGATACTCAGAATGCACAAGCAACTATCTGAGGATATGTTGCCTCAACGGTATCCTGGGCTGCCCGATGATGATTAGAATAAACGGTTCAAAGCGAACATGGCCAAGGACGGAACTTTCTGAAATGAAGACTTCTGATTGGACAAGAATATATCTAACGGACAGGAACGAATATGACAGATGCAAATGGTGGCCTCTGATTGGACAAGTCTTCTTGAATTGTAACACCAAGTGGATAGTGGAGATAATGACCAATGTTGCGTTCTTCGTGGTTAAACTGACCACCACCTCCATCGGATGAAAGTATTCACCCATGCACTGATAGATACTCAGAATGCGCAAACAACTATCTGATGATATGTTGCCTCAACGGTATCCTGGCCTGCCCGACGATGATTAGAATAAACGGTTCAGATGGCACTTTCTGAAGTGGAGACTTCTGATTGGACAAGAATACATCTAACGGACAGGAACGAATATGAAACATGCAAATGGTGGCCTCTGATTGGATAAGAATCTTCTTGAATTGTAAATATACCCAACGCGGCTCCCCAGCGTGGGTATGATGTAACATTGGGGAAAATAAACTATATGAAAAAAACTTCTTGTTGTTGTTGTTCTCTCATGTGTCATCCTTGTTGTTGCTGTTGTTGTTCTCTCTCTGGTCTATATCATGGCGTTATGTTAGAGTGTTAAGGTGTAACGACGGGCGTTGACGGGCATCACCGCATTTCGAAGAATTAGTGACAATTCCATGGAATATCAGAGCTTCTGAGCTATTTCACCAGGGCGTTGAAGCATTAAGAATGGTGTTGGTGGGCGTTGCTACAAGATGACGCCTCACACGGTCCATTTGGACCGCGGATGGTCCATCTCTACACCAAATAACATCCTTCACTGCTAAAAAAAAGGCCCACTTTCGCTACAACTTGTACTAATGACGTCACCAATGACGTCACAGATGCTATAAATATCCCTGAAATCAGGGTCTATACTCCGAGAGCTACAACATGATACCCCACACGACGCATTCGCAACGCGGATGGTCCATCTCTACACCAAATACCTTCCTGCACTGCCCCAAAAGGCTCACTTTCGCTAATACTCCTACTGATGACGTCATCGATGACGTCACAGATGCTTCGGACATGCCTCAATTCGGAATGTACACCCCGAGAGCTACAAAATGACACCTCACACGACGCATTCGGACTAAGGATGGTGCATCTCTACACCAAACTCACCCTCACGCACCCACAAAATGTCCACTTTCGCTACTACTCGTACCGATGACGTCATCAATGACGTCACAGATGACGCGGACACCCCTCAAATCGGAATGTACACCCCGAGAACTACAAGATGACACCTTCCAGGACGCATTCGAACCGTGAATAGCCCATCTCGACCCCAAATACCTTCATGTATTGCCCGAAAATGTCCACTTTCGCTACTACTCGTACCGATGACGTCACCGATGACGTCACAGATGACGCGAACATCCCTCAAATCGGAATGTACACCCCGAGAACTACAAGATGACACCTTCGAGGACGCATTCGAACCGTGAATAGCCCATCTCGATCCCAAATACCTTCATGTACTGCCCGAAAATGTCCACTTTCGCTACTACTCGTACCGATGACGTCACCGATGACGTCACAGATGACGCGGACATCCCTCAAATCGGAATGTACACCCCGAGAACTACAAGATGACACCTTCCAGGACGCATTCGAACCGTGAATAGCCCATCTCGACCCAAATACCTTCATGTACTGCCCGAAAATGTCCACTTTCGCTACTACTCGTACCGATGACGTCACCGATGACGTCACAGATGACGCGAACATCCCTCAAATCGGAGTGTACACCCCGAGAACTACAAGATGACACTTTTCAGGACGCATTCGAACCGTGATTAGCCCATCTCGACCCCAAATAACTTCCTTCGCTGCCCCAAAATGGCCACTTTACTTACTACAACCAACTGCGCATGCGCAGATTAACGCGACATGCATTCAAAAACACACCATTCTGACTCTACCCCACACAAGCTTCACTTTGACACCTCACACGACCCATTCGAACCGTGATTAGCTCATCTCTAACCCAAACACACCCCTACATAGCACCCAAAATGCCTGTTTTCTATACTACGGCCAGACTGCGCATGCGCAGACTATTGAACACGGACGAACCATTAGTGTAGTCAAGTGCTCCTCCACGAGAGCTTCAAAATAAGACCTCACTCGACCCCATTGGACCATTAGGGACTCACCTAGACTCCAACATGTCCACCCCGTATGGGCCTATACACCTATAGCCATGCAGTATAGGCCTATGGGCCTACCCAGGCCTCGGTGACTTTTTCAAAAATTTCACCGATTCGCTCCGCAACACTTCCTATCGTGTTCTAAATGACGAGACGAGTAAAACGAGACCCCACAACCCTACCGCAAATGTATAGAAGTGGGTTTCCCAGTAGGATAAACATTGAACCTATACCCCAGTATGGGTCTATATGGGGCTCGGTGACTTTTTTCAAAAATTTCACCGATTCGCACGGGGACACTTCCTATCATGTTCTAAATGACGAGACGAGTAAAACGAGACCCCACAACCCTACCGCAAATGTATAGAAGTACGTTTCCCAGGGGACAAACATTGATCCTATACCCTCAGTATGGGACTATATGAGGCTATATCGTACTTTTTCAAAAATTTCACCGATTCGCACGGGGACACTTCCTATCATGTTCTAAATGACGAGACGAGTAAAACGAGACCCCACAACCCTACCGCAAATGTATAGAAGTACGTTTCCCAGGGGGACAAACATTGATCCTATACCCTCAGTATGGGACTATATGGGGTTCGGTGACTTTTTTCAAAAATTTCACCGATTCGCACGGGACACTTCCTATCATGTTCTAAATGACGAGACGAGTAAAACGAGACCCCACAACCCTACCGCAAATGTATAGGAGTACGTTTCCCAGGGGGACAAACATTGATCCTATACCCTCAGTATGGGACTATATGAGGCTATATCGTACTTTTTCAAAAATTTCACCGATTCGCACGGGGACACTTCCTATCATGTTCTAAATGACGAGACGAGTAAAACGAGACCCCACAACCCTACCGCAAATGTATAGAAGTACGTTTCCCAGGGGGACAAACATTGATCCTATACCCTGAGTATGGGACTATATGAGGCTATATCGTACTTTTTCAAAAATTTCACCGATTCGCACGGGGACACTTCCTATCATGTTCTAAATGACGAGACGAGTAACACGAGACCCCACAACCCTACCGCAAATGTATAGAAGTACGTTTCCCAGGATGGTCCTATACCTCCCATACCCCATATAGGCATTTTCCCGTAATTTAGGATAAAGTCCGTATTCCGTATTTTTTCAGGAAAATTGTTACATACACCCACCCTGGAACTAGGGGAAGATAACTCTGTTGATAGACAAGCCCCGTTAAGCCCGGCGACCTATATACCCCTCATACCCCATATAGGCATTTTCCCAGGTTTTTCGATAAAGTCCGTGTTCCGTATTTTTTTTTTTCAGGAAAAATTTTTACATGCACCCACCCAGCCATCAAATACCCCTTCACCTAGGCTTCACGTTGATACCTCACTCGACCCCATTCGACCATTAGGGGCTCCCCTAGATGCCAAAACGTCTATTTTCATACCCTTGGGCCACCGCGCATGCGCAGAATGACCCTAATTCAACCCCACACCCAGTCCATCAGATGCCCCTTCATGAATGCTTCACTTTGATACCTCACTCGATCCCATTGGACCATTAAGGGCTCCCCTAGCTCCAAAAAGGCTATTTTCATGCCCTTGGGCCACCGCGCATGCGCAGAAGGCCGATATGTCAACCCCACATCCAGTCCATCAGATGCCCCTTCACGAATGCTTCACTTTGATACCTCACTCGACCCCATTGGACCATTAGGGGCTCCCCTAGCTCCAAAACGTCTATTTCCATACCCTTGGGTCACCGCGCATGCGCAGAATACCGATATTTCAACCCCACGCCCAGTCCATCAGATGCCCCTTCACGAATGCTTCACTTTGATACCTCATACGACTCCATTGGCCCATTAGGGACTCCCCTAGCTCCAAAACCGCTATTTCCATACCCTTGGGCCACCGCGCATGCGCAGAATGCCGATATTTCAACCCCACACCCAGCCCATCAGATGCCCCTTCACGAATGCTTCACATCGATACCTCACTCGACCCCATTGGTCCATTAGGGGCTTCCCTAGCTCCAAAACGTCTATTTCCATACCCTTGGGCCTCCGCGCATGCGCAGAATGCCGATAGTTCAACCCCGCGCCCAGCCCATTAGATGCCCCTTCACATATGCTTCACTTTGATATCTCACTCGACCCCATCGGTCAACTAGGGGCTCCCCTAGCTCCCAAAACGTCTATTTCCATACCCTTGGGCCACCGCGCATGCGCAGAAGGCCGATATGTCAATCCCACGCCCAGTCCATCAGATGCCCCTTCACGAATGCTTCACTTTGATACCTCATACGACTCCATTGGCCCATTAGGGACTCCCCTAGCTCCAAAAAGGCTATTTTCATACCCTTCGGCCACCGCGCATGCGCAGAATGCCGATATTTCAACCCCACACCCAGCCCATTAGATGCCCCTTCACGAATGCTTCACTTTGATACCTCACTCGACCCCATCGGTCCACTAGGGGCTCCCCTAGTTCCAAAAAGGCTATTTTCATACCCTTCGGCCACCGCGCATGCGCAGAAGGCCGATATGTCAACCCCTCACCCAGCCCATTAGATGCCCCTTCACATAAGCTTCACTTTGATACCTCACTCGACCCCATCGGTCCACTAGGGGCTCCCCTAGTTCCAAAAAGGCTATTTTCATACCCTTCGGCCACCGCGCATGCGCAGAAGGCCGATATGTCAACCCCACACCCAGCCCATTAGATGCCCCTTCACGAATGCTTCACTTTGATACCTCACTCGACCCCATCGGTCCACTAGCGGTCCCTACAGATTGCCGAACACTTCCACGAAAACCCACGGGTTTGGGACTACTTTCGGTCCGCGGAGGCAGACCGCATCACCACCAGACCGCATCACCGCGGAGAAATACATGCCCCCAAGGTCACGCCCCATTCACCCCAACCGGAAGTGACGTCATACCTGCGCCCCATTCACCTGCGCACAACGCCCCAATACCGCCACAATACCGCCACAATTTTGGTTCTGCGCATGCGCAGTGAGGCGCCAGAGGCTTTCAAGACTCTTTGTATACTACTGGGGTAGTTAACTCAATCTTGGTCATGTTATCACCTCAAACTTGTGGATGGTATTACCTCAATCTTGAGCGTGTTCTTAGCTCAATCTTGATCATGTTATTACCTCAAACTTGACGGGGTAGTTAACTCAATCTTGACCATGTTATCACCTCAAACTTTAGGATGTTCAACTCAATCTTGAGCGTGTTGTTAGCTCAATCTTGATCATGTTATTACCTCAAACTTGACGGGGTAGTTAACTCAATCTTGGTCATGTTATCACCTCAAACTTGAGGATGTTTAACTCAATCTTGAGCGTGTCGTTAGCTCAATCTTGATCATGTTATTACCTCAAATTTGACGGGGTAGTTAACTCAATCTTGACCATGTTATCACCTCAAACTTTAGGATGTTCAACTCAATCTTGAGCATGTTGTTAACTCAATCTTGATCGTGGTATCACCTCAAACTTGAGGGTGTTATTACCTCAAAATTGAGCAATCTGTTAGCTCAATCTTGATCGTGTTGTTAGCTCAATCTTGATCACGTTGTTAGCTCAATCTTGAGGGTGTTATTACCTCAAACTTGAGCGTGTTGTTAGCTCAATCTTGATCGTGTTGTTAGCTCAATCTTGAGGGTGTTATTACCTCAAACTTGAGCGTGTTGTTAGCTCAATCTTGATCGTGTTGTTAGCTCAATCTTGATCATGTTATCATCTCAAACTTGAGCGTGTCGTTGGCTCAATCTTGAACATGTTATCACCTCAAACTTGAGCGTGTTGCTAGCTCAATCTTGACCATGTTATCACCTCAAACTTGAGCGTGTTGTTAGCTCAATCTTGACCGTGCCGTTAGCTCAATCTTTTTATTGAAAGCAAAACTAAATGGCATGGGGTCACTATGGTCTTGAGGCACAATGGCCTGGGGTCACAATGGTCTGGGGGTACAATGGTTTGGAGCACAATGGTCTGGGGGCACAATGGTCTGGGGGTACAATGATCTCGGGTCGCGATCATGAGAAATACGTTCTCATTATTCTGAGTAAGACACCGTTTAAGGTATATACCGTACCCCGAATGATGGCAGATATATTGACGTTTTTAATATTGCTTATTCATGGCATTATGCAAACTATTTAGGCTTGACTTAAGAAAAATTCAATTAGTTTTTGGAATACGGTTACACGGAACAGGAAAGAATCAGAATCTTAAGTATTATAGAAAACAAAACATCATGTCATTATTTGTATATCTAATTATCTATAGTTGACTGCGTAAGATCATTAATGCTCATTTTATGCTAAATTTGAACCAGACCACAAAATATTTTAATTGCCATATTTCGTCAACGGGTGGGAATATTCTCATGAAATCAATGTTTTAATTGTCAACATATCTCTGCTCCAGATGTTCTAATTTTCCAATTGGATTCCCTTTTAACCTAAATTTGAGCGCGCTATTTGACGCCATCAATATATGACATCAACATATTTCTCCCCCAGAACTTTTAAGTGTCCATTTGGGTTCCCCTAAAACTCAAGTATGAGCGCATTAATAACTCAAACTCGAGTAGCATTAACGCCTGCAATATATGACTTCAACACATCTCTCCCCCAGAACTTCTAATTGTCCATTTGGTTTCCCCTTTAACTCAAGTATGAGCGCATTAATAACTCAAACTCGAGTAGCATTAACGCCAGCAATATATGAGTTCAACACATCTCTCCCCTAGAACTTTCAATTGTCCAGTTGGGTTTCCCTTTAGCTAAAATTTGAGCGCGCTGTTAACTCAAACTTGAGTAACATTGATGTCCACTCGAACTTGAGAGTGAATTCACTCAAGAGAGTATATCTATTTGAGAAAGATATTTAAAAAATCTGGATTACTCATTCACTTTTCACATAAAAATACCTTGACATATCATGTTATTTACATAAGAATAGTAATGATGATAAAATACCATACACCTTTACAATCAATAAGACATTCAATAAGAATTTAACAATCTAATTATTCGTTAACTTTTCATATAAAGCTTTCTCGACATAATTACATACAGTGTAAGAATAGTAACGGCTAACAAAGACAATCAGATCGATATGATTATATATAAGACATTCAATAAGAAATTAGCAATCTGCAGTATCGGTATTCGTTAACATTTCACATAAAGCTTTCTCTGCATATTCTTATATATAGTGTAAGAATAATAACGTCTAAGAAAGACCATACATCTATACTCCTACGAAGTAGGCTCTCATTTGCAAATTGTCTGGTAAATGAGTGAGCGAGTCATTGAGTGAGTCAGTCCATCCAAATCGTTTCGTCGGCAAAATAAGGAGAACCGTTGCCATTAGGACCTTGCGTTTTGGCATGAAGGTGCATTAGGGGACTGTTATCAGTAAGTTCAGAGCAGACCTACTTTTGATGAAAATTTCTGGTAATTGACTTGGGCAGCGTCCATCTTAATATAGGCAGGATTTCAACTGCTGGGGAGAGGGGGGTCCAAGAGTTCAGTTCGCGTCGGAGTCCTAATGTTTACACTACTTCGTAGGTCATGTGACGTTAGTCACACTGTCCTGTAATCATATTAATGGAATTATATTTAACACATTTAGTTTGTACTGAATATAAAAGCTAGATATGCGTGCGACATAACCCTAAGGTTCTCTATAATAAATCCACCCCATCTGTTTGTCCATTAACTGTTTTGGACTATCTTCCCGCTCGGCACTCATTAATTCGCATTGCAGGGGCGGGTCTTTCTTGGTGCCCTTGATGTTAAACGAATTACAATGCGGGTGCCTTATGCATGTCACAAGACAACGTGGTTTATTGGGGACGTCAAACGCTCTCAGTACAACAACGGATAATCTCCCACGGATCGGATGAAACCTCGGGCATTCCGGTTTTCCTATGGTAGAAAACAAAAGATTTCTGGTTAACATCAATACCAGCTGCAAATAAATAATTGTATGTACTGACAATTTCACTGGTTGAATAGTATCAACAATAGTACGAGATGACCAATCAGAGAACAGACTATGGAATGTCTGAACCATCCAAATTGTAAGTACATTATCTACAAAGTGAGAACTATGTCCACCATGATTAGTCAGATTTGAAAGCAAACTGAAAGAAACTGCTGTAGCAGTCTTTACGTTTTCAGTAGTGTAACAATAGGCTTTTGCACACTGCGATTAATGAAAGATAACTCTCCCTCGGTTCAACTGGTGTTTATCTGGGAAATTTGAAACCAACTTCCGAGGTATTTATTTCTTGAATATACGGTACCCTCCATATGCTGATCCATTATCTACTACCGTACCTTACTCTTGATTAAGAATAATGACACGATATTTAGCTAATCAGTTAATGGGTGAATACGCGTGAGTAGCGATCGAAAGATACATGTGGATCTAATCAGACAGTTAGCTACACCAAAGTGGCGATTATCGCCACACTGTCTGGTTTGACTTTCTACAATGCAATTATGCGAACTCCGTTTGACCAGTGAAGTGTTGGGAACACTTTTACTGTTTCCATCCCCATGCTCTCATCGATTGAATGGCTCATGACATCATCCAGAATTGATGGTGATTTTTCACAATTGTGTTTAGGTGGAATTAATCCTGAGCTAGGTGTGGTAAGATATCCTAGGTTAAAATATACACATGTAGGGAGACTAGATTAGTATACATGTACATAATTCGAGTTTTTATTGTTAATTTTCGAAATTGGAAATATTCGTCTCCGCATTTTCTCTTTTATCACGCATATACCGGATTAGGCCAGAGTAGACTATATATGGAGAGACTCCACCTCATTCTCCACCCCGTGAAATGTGTATCAAAGGACACAATTATTTGGTTCAGGAGAGTGATATTTGACGAGACATAATCATACCGTTGATAATAAGTCGCGGCGGTCTGTAAGGTTTGGCTGGTTTCTTCTTTACATCCTTCTTTCTTTTCTTCTTTCCTTTGGTCGTAGTTTGGGCAATACCTTCGGTAGTATCAGATGTTGACAAGACTTTTTCTGTCGTTGTCATGGATTCTTGCACGGTAGCTGTTACAGAAGTAAATATATAATGCATGTCGTTGAAAGTGACATGTATAAGAACTCACATTCTTGCATAAACAACCGTTAAAATGTCATGAATAAACTCACTGAGTCCCTCATTAAAATTACCATTGAAAAGAACATATTTCCCATGACACATATATAAAGTGTTATGTAACACTTAATTGCTATTACTGGCTCATATGCAGGGATCATTGAAAATTGTACCTTGAATATCTAATAAAAATTCAAATGCCGTTAAAATGAACCATTATAATACCATTAAATGGACAAACACACAGGAAAAAATCAGAAAATTGGGTATTTGGATGCATGATTTTTATGGCTTCATTATTATTCAAACCGCCCCATTTAAGATTAGATAGTTCAGTTGTAGTGAACACGAGAAAACGAGAAATTTTACTTGTGTAACTATGAAAGATTAAATTACTACTTTGACTGTCATTGGAACTAATGGCATCACAAATCTACAATCTGAAAATGAATCAGTGATCTCGCCTGAAATTTAGGTCATACAACTCGATGGTGAAATTCCTGAATTTCAGGCTGAAATCCATGAACATTGACTGGTGGATGTATCACTGAATCATTTTGAGAGTGTATAACAATAACTACCGTATATATGAAGAAACTGAAATCAGTGATCTGGTATGTAGACATCTTGTGCGTGGACAAATGCGTTTGTTTGTTCAAATAACAAGTACAGTGTACATGCTGTAGCCTTCTACTTTGGGCCATAGCGATGATAGCTCTTCAAAGAAACGTGCTCCTAGAAGGGTTTTGCCATCTGAATATTAATATTGGAATACATCTAGCATTTGAAACGCATGTAAGATGGCGACAGCGGTCATTTTTGACGAGTCATTTTAGCAGGACATAGTACCGATCTTCTACTCGCCTATACGAAGCAACTCCCCAAACTTGAAATCAATTATGATCAATATAACCGACCAAAAGATGCCCGGAAAAAGAATTTTCAGTGTGTAAGTGTGAGAAAAACAAGATGGTGGCCGTGGCCATATTTGACTACTCATCAATACAAAATGCAACACAAATATTCTTCTCGTGTCTTTGAAGTAATTCTCCAAATTAGAAATCAGCCAATAAATCCAGAAGTTCCCGGCATTATATGAGCGCAGTTAACCGTCTAAGTATTCCCAGTGCCGGTAATGACACGTTTGACAGTCTCTCACTGGACAAACAAGATGTGGAACACAGAATGCCACAACGGTTCCCGGTACATAACGGTATACATATGTGTTATTGAACGGAAAAAACATGCCAATAACATATTCAGCTATATAAATGAGAATAGGAGTAGGAGCTCCGTTCGTTCACCATTTGCCATAAGTGGACACCTCACGGGGACTCGTATGGCTTGACTCACTAAGTCACGAGGCCACATGTGACTCAGAGGGATCAAATGGTTAAGGTCGCAGCTCTTTGCCATTTTGTCGGAACAAAAACACCTATAGAAAACCCGAATATAGTCAGTGACGAAAATGAATTTTTATTGTAATTATTTTGTGCGATTTGTCAATTCTTTGGAATTGAACATACCTGTTTAACGGGTTTTTGTATACATGTCCATGAAAGCTGTGTGAAAAAACTCTGTTCAGGTGCTCTAAAAGTCAAGTTAAGCGAGACAATTTGCACCTGTTTAGCGACCGCTTATTGAACCATCTTAATGTTTTTTTTTATACACATGTTTGCGTAGATCTTAATTTTGCGCAGTGCTTTATGATAATATTAGCATGGGATCTCTCCAGGCAACGGAAAGCGAATCGTGTAACAAACTGACAGGAAAGCTAGAGACAAAAAAGCAAATAGATTTGTTTGCCATACTGGGCATGCTTATGTTCCTTCACTATGAGATGTTTGAGTACAGTTGATAGGCACAATTACATCTGTAACATGCACGGTTAATGAGTCCGGTCTCGTCCGAGATCTGAGCGGACCGGATTGGGGCGATTTTTCATGTAAGGACTCTATACCACCGAAACGTCATGGGTCTAGAAGAAGAATTCATCATGCAGGACTCATGAAACGTCTTGGTTCTAGATCTATGGATTACCTCATATTTCTATTCCAAGCCTCTCAATTAATTACTTTCTGTGTCCTACCTGCGCCGTTCCTGCCGTCTTATTTTTCTGATGAAGATGTCGTCACATGCATGTGCAAATACAGACATGATACAAAGTTGTTGAGTTAAAATAACCCAAGTTATCGGGAGGCTTGTAAAACTTGTTCGCTGAGAGAATGTTTTAAACCTGTTGTCCAAACTCAGGAGGTGCTGCTTCGGAACCATACTCATTGTCTCACTGTCCCTTTATGATACAGTTACATTTACCCTATTTGGCCCGGGCGATTTGGGGTGTACCGCAGCCGCGGGTGAGGGGGGAGTGCCCCCTTTATTTTTTCGCTATCCCTAAGACTAGAGTGTTGAAACATATCACTCTATATCGTTGGGTCAACCTCTACTAGAAAATGTAAAACTGTAAAAAATCAAGGATGGCCACCATGATTAGGTCATTTTTAAAATGGCATTTTAAGACAATTTTTCGGTCAGATTTTTAAAATTTTGTATTTATGTTTTCGTCGCAAAATAGGCATGATAAATTCGTAAATAATAATCTCATGTGAAATAAAATAGCTTTTGCCCACTTTCCCTCTCAGAAAATAAGAATTTTGAAGAAAAATGACGAAAACATCACTTTTCTGGTTCCCCACATTGTCGCCATTTGGAATTTACCCATAATCCTCTGCTTGGGGTTATGCAAATGCAAAATACCCGAATATGATAAACCTACAAGGGCGGGGAGGGTCAGCTCTCAATTTTTGTTTGTTCCGGAGATACGAACAGAACACCAACAGACAGGGTTATGGGAAACGAGACAATCACAAGTACCGTTTTTTCTAAGTATGACGAGATCATTATTCACCTTCATCAGTTGTCGTGGTCGGGCTGGATTGTTCAGCAGGGCTGGTGGACTGAGCTACAGTTGATGTCGAGGATTCTCGACATGGTGGGCTCGTCGCTCCAGAAGAGTTTCCATACTGGGAACAGGTGCTCATCGGAGTGTCACTATTGTCGATCAGCTGAGCTGGTACAGCGCTGGAGTTGACAGTGGCTGTACAAAAGAGAAAACTGTCTCATTTCAAATAATTACATCCATATTTGTGATTGGATCTAAAGTGTTACAACTATAACACGGATACGTTACAACAAGCTATAGCGACTGCATCATGATGTAACATATTTGTGAGTGCATTTGACAACACATATTCACTACTTGTGTTGCAATGTCGCAGAATCTCCAGATTCGAGCGTGTATGCAACGGGGCATGTTCTCACAGTCAGTGCCTAATGTTTTATTTCCGCCAAAGTCCTCAAATGTAATTAGTACTTCATTTTACAGCAAACGAATAAAGTACTCGTGTACCAGTGGAAAGCGTTAACCCTACCAGGACTGGCGGGGACATTATGCCCCCGGAAAGACAAAAAGTGAGACAGCTGACACCCCGTGATGTTGTAGTTTGTCATAGTGAGGGACATTTTGATATTATTTGCCTAACCTCCCGAGCAAAGGGTCATGGAAAAATTCAAAATGGCGGCGATGTTTTGTACCATAACAAGTGATGTTTTCGTCAGATTTCATCAAAATTCCTGCTTTTCTGCTACGAAATGTAGGCAATAACTATTTTATTTCACATCACTTCTTCTTCTATTCACATTTTCTGGTAGAACTTGATCTTAGGGTTATAGTGTGGTAATTTTCAGTCCCATAGCTCAAGGGGGGAAAAATATTAATAAAGGGGCTGGTCAGGTCCCGAAACTTCCAGTAGAGTTAATAAAACTCAGTATTAACAATACTGGCCCAGTGAGCGTCTCAGGTCGGGTTGTCACTGTATGTGATTTAAAAATATACATTACCTTCATAACACACACGTATCGATGCCGTGTATCCAATCGGTCCAGGCACGCGAGCATCAGGATTCATTACATTGACCGGAGAACAAGAAAAGTATAGTTCACACGATGGTGGGTTGTGCATAACAGCCCAACATTCCTTTCCGTTGATGTTAGGTTCACTCGTGGTACACCTCTCCTTGCAAGTATACAAGGTCAAATTCGTGTCCGATAATGTTTCAATGGTGAGTTCGACGGAAGGAGCAAACGCTGAGCCTGGGTGATCCTCATAGGTACAGCCACCTGAAACGAATAGTGAATATGTCCATAGCTGTCACTGTGCCCATTTTATTTTGCACTATATTAGAGCCCTAGTTTTCAGTACCCTTCACTCATATATACACGACACTTTAATAATGTATGTTTAGACAATCTGATCACATTGTGTAATGTGAACAAGAAGTTGCGATGAAACATTTCCACCAGCACTGATCTAGACACGAATAAAACTCAGTACGGTAATATTTATAAGAGACTGTGACACTTGACGTGCTCTAGAAAAGCCTATGCGTTGAATCTGATTTGCACTAAAAGTCTCAAACGCGGAGATCCCAAACAAGACATTGATGGGGGAATCAAGTTGTGCACCCTACATGACCATAGGCCTACATATAGCCCTACACCTTTGTGGAAATAGGATATGTACATGATAAACTATGAATATGAAAATGATTATATTTGTGAATATGGAACCTTCCTACTGCTCTCTAAGTATCAGTTGAGTGCTAAATGTATTTTGTCATGACCTGATACTGCTTCCGGCACTGGCAAAATAGACACTATTGATAGGTCCATAAACTTAGTTGATAACGTTCGCAGATATTTTTCTTGTTTTCTTTGATAGGCATTTACAAGTCGGCGTATATAACACAAGGCAATTCTATGGGTCAATTTACAGCATCATTATCCATAGACTATAGCCTCGAGTTTGCAGATATGCTCATCCGTGCATATCCCATCTCGCCATCTTATTTTATACTCACATATGCTAGTCTACGTCGGATAATGATATCAGGAAGGATTTCCATAGCGATACAATGCTATTTGATCCCCCAATACTTTTTTCCCATATATGAACATGACATAAAAATGATGAATGATTGATAAATGTACAATTCATGCTAACAGTGAGGCTAGACTATGGAAGCATCTACTAGCATATACTCAATATCGATTGTATATGTGAAATTTGAAAGAAAGAATAATTTAGTCGTTAGCAGGAATCGAAATGATTGAAGGTATCACAGCCATCTATAATTGATTCAGTTGAATTTCAATTTGGACATTGCGGGCATTGCAGACATTGTGTTCGCTAGGTGGTGAATATATTCTACAATGAGACGATCGCTGCAACATGTTCATCCCTCGATAATATATCCTTTCTTCTGTTTCCCCCACATATGCTGTGGTGTATCGGATATAATGAACGGTGAGGAAGTTCAATATCCTTTCACACATGCATAAGAAAATGATTAATATATATCTGTACACAAGATGAAATAGACATTTTTTTTTACAAATCTTACAATTGTCTGAAAATATCAACAAGACTATAGATATATAATATAGATAGATGATCCACACACCTGGTGTAACATGCTCACAGAAGAATGGACGTGTCCCATGGCAGTGCCAGTCATACCATGGTCCTTTATCTATGTACATGTAGCTCCCTATACAGTGACTATGATCAGCATCGTCTGGTTCACCACTGTACCAGTTACTCCATCCGTCAGGTGATGACTGATCCTGTACCGTACAGTCTCCGGACCAACTCCACCGTCTATTAGGGATATCACCGTCAAACAAACCAATCCAATAGCCCGCGTATCTACAATCAAGATAACGTTCATTCTTAACACATTATCCATCAATATATCCAGTAATGGTAATTGCTCACCAATTCTTGTGAGTACTAATAATCATTCCATAATTTCATTTAATAAACCAGAGATAACATGAGTATACGTAAAGGAATGTTATCTGCTCTAACATTAGTATACATTAACTCTCTCTGTACCGGCATTTTTAACAGTTCCAAGCTGGTATCAACACTGTCACGAACATGAATGGAACGAATCTATACTTATCATCGCCTACATAGTTTCGAAGATCATACTCCAAGCTTTCGAACAAGATATAATATGATGAAAATATTTATCTAAAAAGTCTTTAATTCTGTATGCCAACGACAGGCAATCATTGAACTATATTTCTATCGGTACAATTGTACCGATACGGTAGAGAGAGGGTTAAGGAACGTTCTCTGCATGAGTATAGATAAAGGAGCGTTCTCTGCTCAGAGCTAACATATGAGCATATATAAAGGAACGCTCTTTG
>JAVTVY010039114.1:0-16478 GCA_036873755.1 Hanleya hanleyi | reverse complement strand
TCCTGTATAGCAGATACTATAGTATATTATTGCATGCCTGTCAACTACCCTGGAACATTTCCTAGCTTAGACATTAAACAGGCCGCTAAACTTGCCATCAAATGTGATAAGGCTGGGAGTACAAGAATGTGCGGTGTATTTTCTGTGGACTGTGTAGGCTGTACAGTCTGAATGAAGACAGCCTAGCAGAATTAGTTAAAGCTAGATGGTTTAACGTTTATCAATGAAGAAAATCACCGATCAACC
Source organism: Hanleya hanleyi (assembly GCA_036873755.1). Lineage (NCBI taxonomy): Eukaryota > Metazoa > Mollusca > Polyplacophora > Lepidopleurida > Hanleyidae > Hanleya > Hanleya hanleyi. Next base: position 16,232 of record JAVTVY010039114.1, on the reverse strand, counting down.
ACCATAGAATATAATGTGAAACAAGAAAACCGGAATAGTACATTCATCAGATTGCCGATGCCCAAAATGTGTTGTCTCATATATCTAGATAACAACGTGATGTAGAGACGCTATTTGCTCGTCTTTGTACCGGTTATGCTCAGGAGAATGACATAGAATCATTATTATCTTGTGCATAGAAGGTGTTGGTCTTGAGTTGAATTACCGTAAACTACATAATGCTACCTTTCTACCATAGTACTATATATATAAAAATTTGTTGTATTGTTGGGAAAATAATGTGATTCAAAAAGTTGTTTTGATCCTGTACAAGGGCACTGAAAACCATTAAAGATATGTAAATGTATTTTCACACGTAAAGCTTGAAATCTACTGAACCTATATTATTCAATCTGTTTCCTTTAATTAAAAAATTGTAAAATTGAATCGGCGAGTGTTATTTATTTTGGAATGAAGGCGCATTAGGAGACTGTTACCAACAAGTTCTGAGCTGACCTACTTTTGATGAAAATTTCTGGTGATTTTTGATGAAAATCACTGGCGATTCTGACTTGGGCAGTGCCCATCTTAATATAGGCAGGATTTCAACTGGGGATGGGGATTTCCAAGAGTTCAGTTCGCGTTCGAGTCCTAATGCCTACTGTACTTCGTAGGTCCTGTGACGTTAGTCACACTGCCATGTGTATACAACCCAACACAAATATGAAGACTTGGATTTGTTCTAACTTGGAACGCTCAGCAGCCGGTCTAACGTCTGAAAGCCAAACTGTTGACTTTTCATTTACTTCCCATTTCAACGTGAAAGAATTCTTCGGTGCACAATGCATATTCATTAGGATTACTTCTTCTCAAACAATCCACATGTTGTACTCGGTTTTGAAGGAAATTTCAGTTTTGGTACGGATTGAGGAGATAGCTTTTAGTCTTATGTCCATAGAGCGAGTCGCTGCTCAGGCCAAGCGATCTGTGGACAAGAGTCCTGGATCTTTCCCCTTTGAATTGTAATGTCTATGTCAAAAACGTATGTTCGATTTCACCCTTATCTTGCTTGGCGACAGATACGCCACACTCTCAGAAATATTCTGGGAATAATCCTGAATAGATCAGGCAGCACATCCACAACTCAATTTTAGGGATTTTATCTGAAATCCAAGGATAATATCCTGAATTTCAGAAAAAGATCCCTGAATGAAAGGATTTTCCCTGAAATTCAGGCAAATTTACTACCCTGAGTAGTAAGTTCCCGACCCTATTCAGGCACGTAAAATCCCCTGAAATTCAGGTAATTTAGCTTTAATGCATGGATCATATACCTGAATTTCAGGAAATTATCCCTGGATTCCAGGTAAAATCCCTGAAATTGAGTTGTGGATGTGCAGCCTGATCTGTTAAGGATTATTCCCTGAATATCTCTGAAAGTGCACATTGAGTTGTCTCCCTTAGGTAGATCATTTCCAATTTCTTCTCCTGTGAATCATTAGCCAGATATGTCGGTTTGGTGTTTTGGTCTCCTAGCTTGCTATGCGACAGATAGGCAATATTTAGTTCTTTCCCTTAGTTAGATGAAATTTCATATTCAGTGTTCTCTCCTTTGAATTTTTAGTTCAATTTCCATACAAAACTACGGCCCTTCGATTATAGCTTTGCCGTACGTACGTCAGCCATCTTGGACGCGAAAATTCGCGAAGGGCTGTTCTGATATATGACCGCGCGGGGAGCGGCTTAAAACTGACGAGATTTTCTGAAGTGCTTTGCTACTTATTCCTGAATCAGGAGGCAATATTGGGCCTAATTCACCGCAGACTAGCTAAGCATGTTTTGCAAACAGCAGTAGGCCTACACGAGCCCATAATTAGTTTTCCAAAAAGGGTGCACCTTGCTATGAGTAAACGAAATTTATTTAAGAAAAAAAGAAAAAAATGAACATTGTTTTTAATCGAAATCAACAGGTCACACACATCTATAGCAGGGTGTAATCAAATATCGAATATATTTGATAAAGAAGGCTGGCCTGCTAAATAGTACGTTTGCTAGATGATGTTTTGGCTCTGGGTTATATGTATACTTGAATTCGGGTAGGGTTGTCCTGTCTAGCATAATGGGAGACAACCCTGTTCGGAGGTTGTTTTTAGTTATTTCAGGTAGGCCAGTTCGATTTCCCACCCCTCATACATGTATTACTTCGAGAGATATAATTCAACGCAACATTAAAAGGGTACATTTACTTATCTTCGTTTTTCCATGTAGGTCTGTCAGATAGATCAGGGTTTTTTTAAAATTTGAGTCATATGAAATACGACGGTTTGATTTACCCTTTGTTTGCTTGATGACATGTACGCCACATTGAGTTGCCCCTTAGGTAGAGAGGTTATTTTCACATTATTCACCTTTGAATTTTTAACTATGACAGTTTGCTCTGCCACATATATGCACTATTGAGTCGTTCTCTGTGGGTAGATAGGATGCCAGTCTCATTTTTTTCTCATTTGAATGTTCAGTCCTACCCTTCATATAATTTTTAAAACAGATACGCCACATTGATTTGTCCTATCTATATGTATATTTTGATAAACGTAGGCGCGGACAGAGGCTTGTGGAAAAAACTTTTTTACTAAAAGTTTTCCTAGAGACAAGTTTTTTGTGGACTTAAAATGACAGCGTTTCTAGCTGCATGTCATGATCATAGAATGTGATAAGGGGAAGAGGTGTTGTACAACTCTTTTGAGTAACATACATCTCTTAGTTTACAATTTTCTATGCTGATATGAAACCTTAGTTTTAAGTAGTTCTGAGATGGGAGAGGGATTGGGAAGTGGGGGGGGGGGGAGGGGGGTTGACTGCGGCCATAAGTTATTGTCATGTCAGTTACCCAGATAATACCCACTGCTTATGTAGGTAATGATAATGGATGTAGCTTAGTACTCACCAGGATGTCACGTAAGCTCTTATTCTTGGTGAAGGCTATAACCGGTCTCCAGTCAAATGGCCCTTTCTTTTAATTTCGTTGTATTCTTCTTTTAGAATGCGCGCGATTTCAACATTTCTTCAGTTGTATCGAAGCACAAATGGAATGATCTCTCTTTTAGATACCGTACCAGGATCTATCTCCATTACCAAACTTTGTCGTGTTTGCAAGGTTTTGATTCAAAACGATTCGCGTAATGCCCGGCGGTTATTGGTCAGTTTCTGAGTGTTGTGCGTCGGTATTTTTTTCTGTTGGCATTATCTCAAAATGTTGGTCAAGCGAATGACCTGGAAGATTAAAGTGGCCATTCACTGGGCCATGGTTTTCCAAGAATATGTCTGATCTATGACTTGTTGCTCGTATTGTCAGTGCATTCTTGGTTTCTCCAACATACCGTTTTAGGCATTTATTACACGTTATGAGATAAATAACGCTGACAGAGTCGCAGTTGAGATATTCCCTCATTTGATACTCATGTTTGGTTTGCTCATTTTTGGTTTTTTGAAAATAGAACACGTGGCGATAAATATGTTAAGTTTACACCGCTCTTTCGCACATTTTCAGATCGCCTATCACCGTACCTAGGTCGATTGTGCTTGATCTTAATAGGTTCACAGTCGCGTATATCCCCTGTGTTATAACTCACAGTGCCTTGTACACGGCTGATTGATATAACGGAGGTAACTAGAATTCCTGTGAAAACGAATAATTTGAGACCCTTGAATGTATGGGGAGGATGGAAAGATTTAGAATGCAATAGCTCGTGTGTCAGTTGCATGGTTTGAAAAACACTTTGTAATCCAGCTGACCCGTATTGGCGAACGCAGTTCCTTTGAAAACTGTAACATCTAAGAAGTCAACAGATTCTGAGTGGACTGCATTTTGTAGTTTTATATGTGGGTCGTGGTTATCCAAAATATCAATAAATGTCCCTAATTCCTCTCTCGAATAATTCTTAATACAAACATATCATCAAGTGTAGAGTGTAATAGCTCGTGTGTGTCAGTTTGAAAAACACCCTGTAATCCATCTGACCCGTATTGGCGAGCGCAGGTCCCTTGAAAACTGTAACATCTAAGTACATATAGTCAACAGCTTCTGAGTGGACCACCGCTTGTATTATTATATGTGGATCGTGGTTATTTAAAATATCAGCAAATATCCCTAATTCCTCTCCCAAATGATTCCACAATACAAATATATCATCAAGAAATCTAAGATATAAAAGTGGCTATTTGTCCGAGTTTTTCAAGGCAGCTTTTTCCCACTGAGCTACATAGATAGAGGTGAATTTGGACTAAATCGTTTCCCCATCGCGCACCCACTTATTTGCTGGTATTTGAAGGAAACTACAGACAACCCTACAGGCACATAATATTTAGACCCATATCTCTATAAAAATGAAGCGGGCCTTCTCTCTCGTCGACTGTATGACAAAAGAGATGATTACAATTTCGACATCGTAAACTATCCCTTTCTGGACAGTAATATTCCAGTGGAACCTGCATATGACGCCTAGTAGCATTTGCTAGATCCCGTTTTAAATGTGACGATTTTAATCAACGTCACAAAACATTGTTGCAGAAACTTATAAAACAGGGCTACATCACCAAGCGCTTCCGCTCAAAGTTTCTCAAATTTGGCGATACATATCGCATGCTGATAGCAAAATACGAGCGTAGCGTGCAAGATCTATGGCGTTACGTTTCGTAACTTGTGTCTAATTCCGCTTAACCCGGGGCTAGGGACCGTATGAACCCATGTACTTAAAGATCCTCATGGTACACATATGAACAGTCATAATCAAAGCGTGACTGAGATACATCATACTTTAGATGACGACTTTACAACGAATATTATGGATTAAGAATAATGATCAGCGATACGGATTTGATATTTTGGGAACATCATGATGTCTTGCCGGCATCATTGAAAACTGTTGACCGCTTCTCTCTTGCAGGAAACAAGCCTATGTTTATGTATACTATGATTGTCTTTTTGAATTTGGTACTAATACTGTTATATGAAATATGGAATAGTTCTTTGGATTATGGACGCGGATATTCTCTAATGGACGACGGCTGAATTATGAATGACGGACCAGACGCTTGTAATTTTGATCATTGAGCTTAACCGACAAACTTCCTTATACAATGAATATCCGGAAAAGCAACCACACCACCTGCGATCATCTACCGTATGTCAGTTTGACCACGCTCTTCTGTTTTCATTGCAGTGATCGTGATCTGTGTAGTAAATAGAACCTGAATAAAGCCATCCATGGTTTGGCTCTACATATAATAATTATCCCATGTGCGCATAAACCAGTAACACATTTACTTGTCATACATGGCCGAAACTGTGCATGTAGCCTCGATGAATTGTCAGGGGTTGGTTAAATTGTCTTTTCAAATATATTTCTTAGTCTGTCTACAAGACAAGCATGCTGATACTACAAATAGGAAATACATAAAGAGTGGATGTATAATGATGCATGGGTCAGCCCCACCCCGTTGCAAGCTCGCGGGGCAATCATTTGTTCAATCCCGATTTCTGCTACAAGTTAAATGAGGTTCCCGTTGGCTCTATCTAGACATGGAGATACACGAGTAAATCTATATGCCACAAACACAGATAAACCATCTGTCATCAGTCAAACAAACAAAATTGTAGATGAAATTGAGAACAAATTCGTCAACATGTGTGGAGAGAAAGTATTAGTATTACGTTTAGTTTGGTATTTCATCCCGCCACTCATACAGATAGTTAGTCGCGAGAGTTATACTATATTAAAGTTTATCAAAGAGAACAATTAAACCAACGTTTAGACCGCCGTTAAAATCAGCTTCACGGAATGAACGAAGACACACGCGTGAGAACTGGCCAAATATGTCAGGCTCCCAAGTACAATTCCACTAAATAAAGAGAGAGGGAGGGAATCAAATTACCATCGAGTTCAGCAATCAATCCAAATAATTAGAAGGATATTTATTTTGGAAACCATAATAATAAAATACGGGATGAAACAATAAAGTATGCAGCTGTTGAAAAGAAAACTTCGAAAAATACAGGAAGATAAATATTTTATTAACATACAATTTATTAAGTTTATTAACAAGCTGGCAGACTGAAATAGAAACTAGAAAGCAAAAGTAGGTTTGCGATAGAAGGAATTATAACTAGAATACAATTGCATCGGTTACAAGAGGAAGGCGCCAAGTTCTGTCTACGGATGGAAATTGAGTGAAGAATTAACTTTAAGAAGACGACAATGATGTCCACAATACAAAATGAAATATACAGGAACAAAGTGAATATTGTAGTAGTGGACAGTTTGAGCTCAAAGGATACGACGAGGAAGAGGGGGAGAATGCAGCATGGGGGAGCAGATATGTAACTAGCTGATAAATAAATAGTATTTCACTATACCCAGAGTTTGCAGTCTATGTCATCTTGCATATCTCTTAAGTTATTATCAATAGATTCGATTTCATTTTCCCTCATGTCTATACTACGGGGGATAGAAGTTTCAGGGCTTATTATTTCTATAATTCGCAGCCGCTCCTAAATATTTAAGCGTATTTTCCGTTTGTTGACGTCATCATATCAAGACTGGGAGAATTAATTAATTACTTTTGTCTTCAGAGTATTCATATACGAGACGGATGTGGATTGTATTTATAAAATGAGGATATGTTTAACATATACATATGGGGGGGGGGCTAGACCCCCACTTTTGGGGACCGCACTGTTATAAGTCCTATCTTAGATAGCACCAGTCCAACATTTAACATGGCCAGTATAGAGTTCAACCCCCCCCCCCTTTCCAAATGTGCTCCGCAGCTCCTGTAGTATACATGTACGTATTCTCTGATGTATGAGATGCGTAAGATTCAAATATGGACACGATTATTTACAAATCAACCACGTGATTAAACATGACTGATAATTCCTTAATGATTGTGGTCACATGATCAAACATGGCGATCGTACATGCATAAGGAAATTATTTTATTAGTCGAATCCATGTCTCCTGAAGTTTTCAACCTGTACCTCCTTATCTCTGCACCTCCTCCTCTACCCTGCACCTTCCGCTCGTATTCTCCGGGCTTCAATATTCCACCACTTACAGTAACCTTTATACACTTGTCAACGGGACCCCGCCCCAAGACAGCCTCTACAAAATTTAGTCATATCACTAGCGCATGAGTATAAAGGGATGGTAAAAGAAATTAAGCGATGTGTTAACAATCACAGTTTGATAGTCAATATTGCATAACCTCAAGTAAATCTCGAGTTCTTCTGTTTAATGGCGGGCCCATTTAAATCCGTTCATCCAGTGTGTCAGGCGGGCTTCCAGCAGGTGAGTTGACCTTAGCTAAGTTTAACATAGCGATTCGTGCAGTTCAGGACACGAGACTATGGTAGGCCGTTAATGTCAAAACTTCGCTGATTTTAACGTTGGTGTAAATCGGATTTAGACCGCAGTGTAATTCGTATTTATCCGCGGTGTAAATCGATTTTTACCGCGGTGTAAGTCAAACTTTAACCGCGGTGTAAATCGAATTTTCTGCGTTCCGGTATTGCCAAGAAAAAAAAAATCAGAAAAAGGTGCTATCTTAGATAGCACCAGTCCAACATTTAACATGGCCAGTATAGAGTTCACCCCCCCACCAAATGTGCTCCGCAGCTCCTGTAGTATACATGTACGTATTCTCTGATGTATGAGATGCGTAAGATTCAAATATGGACACGATTATTTACAAATCAACCACGTGATTAAACATGACTGATAATTCCTTAATGATTGTGGTCACATGATCAAACATGGCGATCGTACATGCATAAGGAAATTATTTTATTAGTCGAATCCATGTCTCCTGAAGTTTTCAACCTGTACCTCCTTATCTCTGCACCTCCTCCTCTACCCTGCACCTTCCGCTCGTATTCTCCGGGCTTCAATATTCCACCACTTACAGTAACCTTTATACACTTGTCAACGGGACCCCGCCCCAAGACAGCCTCTACAAAATTTAGTCATATCACTAGCGCATGAGTATAAAGGGATGGTAAAAGAAATTAAGCGATGTGTTAACAATCACAGTTTGATAGTCAATATTGCATAACCTCAAGTAAATCTCGAGTTCTTTTGTTTAATGGCGGGCCCATTTAAATCCGTTCATCCAGTGTGTCAGGCGGGCTTCCAGCAGGTGAGTTGACCTTAGCTAAGTTTAACATAGCGATTCGTGCAGTTCAGGACACGAGACTATGGTAGGCCGTTAATGTCAAAACTTCGCTGATTTTAACGTTGGTGTAAATCGGATTTAGACCGCAGTGTAATTCGTATTTATCCGCGGTGTAAATCGATTTTTACCGCGGTGTAAGTCAAACTTTAACCGCGGTGTAAATCGAATTTTCTGCGTACCGGTATTGCCAAGAAAAAAAAAATCAGAAAATGAAAATTGGGGAGAAGTAAAGCGACTAGAAGCAGCATGATATCACATCCATAATCGGGCACGGTTTTATGGAAATGTGTACCAGATAATTGCATGATTGTACGCATCCTCGCTAAAACCAGGGGTATCTCTATCCTAGATATCCCTGGTACACTTGAGACAGTATCGTATTCAGCGAAAACACAGCTGTAGATTTCAGCCAATCAGCAAAAGCAACATCCTGCATATATTGACCATTCAGATGATTTGTTTACCACGACCATGGCGCCGTGACAACAAATTCGAAAACACCATAGCTTGTGGGATATATCCGGTGGCGGGAGAACCTTGATAATGGATAGATAGTTTAAAACAAAAACTATTTGAAGAAAAAATATACTCATTCATCTACCATCAAACATCCCACAAGCCAGGCAAATGTAGAAAACACTGAAACTTTAAAGGCGGTCCGCGATGTCAGTGTATTCGATCTCATCTACCCACGGAATTACTCGAAGTGGGTGAAATAACGCATGGATTTCTATAAAATTTCACTGATCTATATCCATTAATATTTTATTGCTATGCATGCTTGGTTTAAATATTTTACATTTGATATCAGCGAATAGTTTAGCACAGAAAGTCAAACCCTAACGTATTTTCCCATCAGCGCAGTTTTTCTAGGCCAAGAGATCATGTGACTGAAATGACTGCTGAAAGTGAGAGGAACGCGGTCTGCTATGCAAGATGGTCAAGGTTTCGCCTTTGGCTGCCGCTCAAAAAGAACCTTGACGTTGTGAAGATGGATTGTACACGCCTGAGAAGCCTTCATATGTTAAAGTCTCATTTATGAGCACTTGTGTTCTCCGGAAAACATAATTTTTTAATAAAACTGCTAAACTGGGAATTCCAAATGTTTCTTATTTTGTTAATCAAGAACACGAAGATTTCAGTTTTCGGTTTTGAAATCTGATACGGCACAAATCGACACAGTTGACGGAAATTCAAAATCATTCTGCCAATGTAGTCGTGTATAATAATATTCTGCCAATGTAGGCGTGTATTTAGTCAGAAGACTCTAAAAATATACATAGGTATCATGAAGTTTCAGATATATAATATAGATTATTTTTTAGATATCGCATCGCAACCTTTTAAAAATTGACAACACTGTTACTGTACAAAAGCAACATTCCAGTTGAGTTGGGCTTTGATACAGAGTACAACGGTGCAATAATCACATAATCACGTCACATTATTGATGAGCATTGATCTTGATAATTTGCTTATGAGATCTATCTTTGGTTTATCACAGTAAACAAGGAATTGATTCTAGCTTTTCTCGACGTTAAACCTAATTGTTCATGTTGATAAATTGAGATTGAGATTTATAAATCGCGGTAGTTTCATAAACTGAGAGGCTAACTTTGGCAGACGTATGCAATTGTCAGTTCGCTTATTCTGCAAAGTGCCCAACCATCCGGTTGTGGCACAGTGGCATGGTTAGCAGTAGACCGTGTCTTCGTCGATGTTGTTGTTGTTGTTAATATTGTTTTAATTGTTCTTTTTTTCATCAAGAGTATAATTATTTCCCACCTTTTCATATACCACAATGACAGTGGATATCATAAAAATGCTTTCTATACGACATACACCGATCTATATACCCCTCCTCTACCCCTCCTCTACTATATCTTCATCTATCATCTATAATAGATGGAGATAATAGTAGAGAAGGGGTATGTAGATCGGTGTAGGCGAAAGCTCCAAGTTCTGAGGACACCTTGTGATCACCATTTTGAATTTTCCCATTATTTGGCTCTCACAAGTATCTGCTCTCTTGTTCTCTTCTTTCTGGAGCTGTGGTTAAAAGTTTGGTAGTAGGGAGAGGGTTAACAGCAAATCCAATCATTTATTCTAAAACAAATTATATTCGAAGTAAAACAGACCAGTTGACGAAAAACGCAAATATTCATGCGCTAATGAGAGAAATTATGAAACTGTGAAACTTGCCTTTAACTGTTGGGGCGGAGCGGGGGGGATCCTTCCTGATTGGCTATAATTCCTTGAACGAGAGCCAACCGAGCTGCCTTCCCCACCTTCCCCTCATTAAAGGACTCCTTTTTACCTGCGGCACGCAGGTCTACGGGAGGCTCGCGTTGTTGTTCTTCTTCTTGTTGTTCTTGTTCTTGTGACTTTTTGAAATGCGCATGCGCTAAGAGAGTGTGATCTCTGCCACACTTTTCTTTTCAACCTCCGATCTCACATGACAATACTGTCTTCAAGCGCGTTTGAATTCATTTGCAACTATATTCGATGGAATGAATTATTGCTTCGTTAATTATTATATATGAGAATAGTGTGAATAACGTCAAAGGACCTACGAAGTAGGGTAGGCGTTAGGACTCCGACACGCACTGTGCTCTTGGGCCCCCAGTTGAAATCCTGCCAATATTAAGATGGGCACGGCCCAAGTTAGAATCACCAGTGATTTTAATCAAATATCCCCAGAAATTTTCATCAAAAGTAGGTCCACTCGAAAAATGCTGGCAACAGTCCCCTAATGCACCTTCATGCCCAGTGTGAATAACGTCAGAGGACCTACGAAGTAGTGTATGCATTAGAACTCAGACACGCACTGAATTCTTGGACCCCCAGTTGAAATCCTGCCAATTTTAAGATGGGCACGGCCCAAGTTAGAATCACCAGTGATTTTAATCAAAAATCACCAGACATTTTCATCAAAAGTAGGTCCACTCGAAACATGCTGGCAACAGTCCCCTGATGCACTTTAATCCTAAAAATCAAGGTTCTAATATCAACAGTAACACTCAAATATAACATATCTCTCAGATATAACATATATATAAATATTAATATTCATGTCACTGTTCCATTTTTTCTCTAGTTGTATTCCTCTTAAGATTTTGTACTCTGCCTTTGACTGGTGTTTGTACAATAAAATCTTGAATCTCGAATGATTATTTTGCCGACGAAAGGATTCAGATGGACTCACTCATTACAGGACAATTTCAAATGGTAGCCCACTTCGAAGAGACAGAAATGACTATGTAGTATTTAATGAGTTGGACACCCCTGTGCGCGAACAATACCTCGCAGTCGTGCAGTTATATTGTGCACTTTCGGTTGCATGACATTCGGCAAATAGCTATTTTGAATGATTCTCTTTCAGAACACAGCCTCTCTATCCTCATTCTCGCAAGCCAGGGCCTTGATTCGCTGGTATTGATATTCCCGTCCTCTTCCGCACTCATAATCCCTTTAGAATAGCATTAATCACTTACGTAAATTCAATACTTATGTGTATCAGCAGACAATGCGCAAAAACATATTGCATTTGACATCATTCTCTCAAGTCAGAGCCCAATTCTGCTAGAATTTACTGGTTCTATACACAATTTACGTTACTTTGTCAGTTTTACGAATGGAAGGACGTTATTTATTAGCACATGCTGACCATAAAAGCGATCTATTTGTCCTCGTTGTCAAAAGCTAGGGCCTTGATTTCCAGGAGAGAAGAATTCGACATCATTCTCTTACACACATACCTTGTTTAGTGAACTAGCCCTGACATTTTCTACTTAAATTACCTTCGAAAAGGCAAGGTAGAACTTGCCAGATGAGATGATATTTCCTAAGAATGAAATAGTTAATATCTTGGTATTGACTCGCTGCATGGAAAATAGTGTCAAGGTATTTAGTTTGCAGGTGACACGCAAATACAGAAACTTAATTAATTAGTCTAATTGAATATCAAGACTGTCACAGGCCTTAATTTAATAGTGAAAAGTGTCATTATGCCTCTTGGACAGTTTGATAAAGCCTTCACCCCCATTCCATAGTTTCACAGATCAGAGTGATAGACCTTATACTAAATTCATTGAAAATTAAGGAAATATAAACTTTCCATTATGCTCGGCAACGTAAGCGAGAAGGGAGACTGAAGAGCGTAGATTTTTGCGCTATGACTAAACCCTTGAAATTTATTTGGATTCCAAATATTTGAAAGCCTTTTTGATTTGCAAAAATCAACGGCTGAACCGAATGTTTTGAAATTTGGCATACACGATACTTATACCAAGATATTGCCAAACCGATAATTGTGACTTCGTCTGTCAATTCAGTATAGACGGCATGGACCAGTCAAAATCGTTGGATTTTGAACGGGGAAAGTGAATATATATATATATGGTATCAGACCTATTAGGCAATTCCTACAATTGTGAGTTAGAATCTGGAAATTACTTCCCTGGGCATGAAAACACTGGCAGATGTTTTTTCTACCATTACCACTACCTCCGCTGATATGCCTTTCACTGTATTATTGCCACTGCCGCAGGTTTTGACTACAATGTAGTCATTTCTCACTTGTTATGTAATACACAGAAGTATACAGGGGAACAAAATCTGCCTTTTAGGGTACCATTTAGTGGATCACAATCATGGATCACTATGAAACTCGAACAGATGATCACAATTTACATTATATATACCGTTGAGGTCTTTATAATATTTCCTTATACACTGCAAATAAATCGGACGCCGACGTGTTCTGAGAGCGTTCAAGATTGAATACGCGTGTTAAAGTTGTGAGCACTTGTGTTGGAGTTTAGAATGCTATATTGTTCAAAATTTGAATGCGTGTGTTAAAATAATGAACACATGTGTTCATAATGCGTTCTGCATTTGAATACCTGCGTTAATGGTTTGAATGCATGCAAAAGTTCAAAATTGAACATGGAAGTTAACAATTTGAACACAATTACGCGTTCAATAAGTGTCATAATTTAGGCGTTCAATAATTGAATACCTCAGTTTAAAGTGTATCATTTGTACCGTAGTAGTATACAAAAGCTAAATTGAGTCAACAGCGCCTCACTGCGCATGCGCAGAACCTGTGGTGACGTCACAATTGGTTGTGTGCGCATGCGTGTGTGTGTGTGGGTGGTGGGTGCTGGGTACAAGATGGCGGCATGTGTGTGGGTGGTGGGTGCTGGGTACAAGATGGCGGCGTGTGTGTGTGGGTGGTGGGTGGTGGGTGCTGGGTACAAGATGGCGGCATGTGTGTGGGTGGTGGGTGCTGGGTACAAGATGGCGGCAATGTGTGGGTGGTGGGTGCTGGGTACAAGATGGCGGCAATGTGTGGGTGGTGGGTGCTGGGTACAAGATGGCGGCAATGTGTGGGTGGTGGGTGCTGGGTACAAGATGGCGGCATGTGTGTGGGTGGTGGGTGCTGGGTACAAGATGGCGGCAATGTGTGGATGGTGTGAGTGAGTGCAAGAATGTATTCATCCGCGGTGATGCAGTCATGTCTGGCGGTGATTCGGTCTCGGGAAAAAGCTTCCGCGGAGAAAAAGTAGTCCCTAGATAAAATGGTCCGATGGGGTCGAGTGAGGTATCAAAATGAAGCTTAGGTGAGGGGGCATCTAATGGGCTGGGTGTGGGATTGAAATATCGGCATTGTGCGCATGCACGGTGGCCGAAGGGTATGAAAATAGCCTTTTTGGAGCTAGGGGATTGACTACTGGTCCAGTGGGGTCGAGTGAGGTATCAATGTGAAGCATTCATGAAGGGGCATCTAATGGGCTGGGTGTGGGGTTGAAATATCGGCATTCTGCGCATGCGCGGTGGCCGAAGGGTATGGAAATAGCCGTGTTGGAGCTAGGGGATTGACTACTGGTCCAGTGGGGTCGAGTGAAGTATCAATGTGAAGCCTATGTGAGGGGGCATGTAATGGGCTGGGTTTGGGGTTGAAATATCGGCATTCTGCGCATGCGCGGTGACCCAAGGGTATGGAAATAGCCGGTTTGGAGCTAGGGGAGCCACTAATGGACCGATGGGGTCGAGTGAGGTATCAAAGTTAAGCTTATGTGAAGGAGCATCTGATGGGCTGGGTGTGGGGTTGAAGTATCGGCATTCTGCGCATGCGCGGTGGCCGAAGGGTATGAAAATAGCCTTTTTGGAGCTAGGGGATTGACTACTGGTCCAGTGGGGTCGAGTGAGGTATCAAATTGAAGCTTAAGTGAAGGAGCATCTAATGGGCTGGGTGTGGGGTTGAAATATCGGCATTCTGCGCATGCGCGGTGGCCGAAGGGTATGAAAATAGCCTTTTTGGAGCTAGGAGCGCCCCTAATGGTCTAATGGGGTCGAGTGAGGTATCAAATTGAAGCTTACGTGAAGAGGCATCTAATGGACTGGGTGTGGGGTTGAAATATCGGCATTCTGCGCATGCGCGGTGGCCGAAGGGTATGATTTTCTTTTTTTTCCTTTTTTTAATAGTAAAAAAAAATTTTCAACCCCACATCCAGTCCATCAGATGCTCCTTCACCTAAGCTTCAATTTGATACCTCACTCGACCCACTACCTCCAAAAAAAAAAAAAAAAATTTTAGAGTGTATTATACACTCCTGAAGGAGCTAAAATTTTTTTTGCAGGTAGTGGGTCGAGTGAGGTATCAAATTGAAGCTTAGGTGAAGGAGCATCTGATGGACTGGGTGTGGGGTTGAATTAGGGTCATTCTGCGCATGCGCGGTGACCCAAGGGTATGGAAATAGCCGGTTTGGAGCTAGGGGAGCCACTAATGGACCGATGGGGTCGAGTGAGGTATCAAAGTGAAGCATTCATGAAGGGGCATCTGATGGGCTGGGTGTGGGGTTGAAGTATCGGCTTTCTGCGCATGTTCGGTTGCCGAAGGGTATGGAAATAGCCTTTTTGGAGCTAGGGGATTGACTACTGGTCCAGTGGGGTCGAGTGAGGTATCAATGTGAAGCATTCATGAAGGGGCATCGGTTGGGCTGGGGGTGGGGTTGAACTATACCGTTTAGGTGTATTGATGATAATAAAATTTAAAGATCACATGTCCAACACATACTCACATAATGAAAGCAAGAATCGAACTTGCGTCCCTCGAGATGAAGGATACCCGTCCAGGTTTCATTTTTTTGAGGTGTACTGAAATGCTCTCTCTAATTTATGCCACGGTATCTATTTTTACAGCTGTCAACTGTTATGGTTTGGTCACAATGTTGCCATTTTCTCCCTATATTTAGCGTCCACAAAAAGAAGAGTATATTACAGCAATTATGTTCAAGAAAACACCCCGCTAGAAAATTGTCTTCAAATTGTCTGTTGTTGTGGGAGTATAAAAAAATCCTGGTCAACAGGGGCGCGTATATTTCGTGCGACGCCATGTTGCCAATGCATTGAAATTTGAATAGGTTGTCTGCATGGGTTTCAACGCAAGTATAGTACTAAAGTCTAGCTTACCTGATAAAAGAGTTTAGTCCAGATGATCTGGGGCTGTTTTTTTCCTAGGTGGGTATAACACACCATGAAGCCTTCATCACGATGCATTCGTATGCTAAAAATATGGGTATCACCAACCGTTCCCGTGGAGTAGAATTTCATCCACCAGCTTTCACTGTTGTGGTGCGGGTCGGGGGCGGGAGTTTTGCACTGATGAAAACCAATGTCGTCCTCTCTCACGAAACCAAACACAAAAATTGACAAATTATACGGACTGCCACGATAAGCGAATGTATGCAACAAATAGCGTTCCGTACTGCAGATGTCCGATAAAATCCCTCCAGTCAAGGGGGAGGGGGGGAGTGTTACAGAATGTTGATTCCACAAAACCTGTTCGGTGGCCTACATCATCGTTCAATCGCTGCTCATAAAGGCTGCGTTCAGCTCACCAGAACTGTATACACTTCGAAATCTGTGAAAGAATATCAATTTTCACGTTTCCTGTCTGATATCACACAAATTTATGCGTCCGCTCGAACACAACACAGCACACTCCCTCGATTACA
>JAVTVY010039113.1:0-17066 GCA_036873755.1 Hanleya hanleyi | reverse complement strand
CGAGGCTTCACCCTTGAGAAAAGTTACTTGCCCAACTGGAGCGATGAGCACTTCCTGATTAAACGGCGCCTACCCCAACATCAGCGAGTCTATGAACTGGAAGATCTTCAAGGGGAACCGTTGCTAGGGACGTTTTACGAGATGGAATTGCAGCCTGTCGTAAAAACACAGCAAGACTACTACACGGTGGAGCAGATTTTGAAAACGGAACGTCGACGTGGCAAACTGTTTCATTTCGTCAAATGGCAAGATTGGCCCAGTTCCTTCAATTCCTGGGTCGCTGCCAACCAGGTGAAACGACTATAAAGCCAGACACCACTGCCGTCATCCTTCATTCCACGTCCGACCACAGTGCTATGGACAAACAGCAGCTGCATCTGAACACAGCGTCTCCCAAAACGCGCAAAGCGCAAGTGGGATTTGTGGTGATAGTGCTAACCCTGCTGAGTGTGTTGTACGGAGGTGTGTTTTACGACGTAGCCTATGTCAGCACGCTACTTAACCAACTGAGAACATCAGCCATCAGTGAAACCAGTCTACAGATAGCACCAGTCAACCCCGTATCGAGCCCAGTCACCTCCACACCCCGCGTACAAGCCACGTCGAGCTCCACACCAAGCTCAACATCTACACCAAGTACACCCAATACGTCTGAAGACCCACCGGATTTCATCCCTCACAGTGAACAGACAACGACGACCGACGTTGTACCCACCACTCCAGTTCACTCGTACGAAATTTACAAAGGCGGTTTGCCACGACAACGGATACACCTCGAACCATGGACCCTCGGTGGCATCATCCCTTCACGTGTCTCATCGCAGGACCGACGGGCTCCGCCAAAAGACACTTCGTCCGGAAGCTCCTTCAACACGCCGACAGCATGATCACCCCACCCATTGCCCGAGTCGTGTGGTGTTATGGAGAATGGCAGGAAGCGTATGCAGCAATGCCCCACATCACGTTCGTGGAAGGCCTACCCAACCTGGCCGATTTGGAACCCGACACCTTGGTGGTTCTGGATGATCTCATGGCGGAGACGGATGCACGGGTCACCCAACTCTTACCAAAGGCAGCCATCATCGACGGCTCAGCATCATCTACATTGTGCAGAATCTGTTCAGTAAAAACAAAGAACATCGGAATATCAGCTTAAATGCCCACTACCTGGTGGTCTTCAAAAACCCGAGAGATACCACTCAACTGCTGCACCTGGCGAGACAGATATATCCTGGCCGCACACCGTTTGCGTTGGAAGCCTTTAAAGATGCCACAACCCCTCAGCACGGGTATATGCTCTTCGACCTCAAGCAAGCCACCCCTGACCACCTTCGACTACGGACCGGCATCTTTCTCGGAGAGACCCACCACGTGTACATACAAAAATAATGTAAACACATCCACAGTGGCGCCCCCAGCTGGAGTGTGTGTTTGATGATGGGGATAACCCTCTCTACCCCACCACCACCACCACCACCACCACCACCACCACGTGACACACCGCCGACCTCAGCACCGCTCCAAAAGCCGCCATTACCAGGGGTAGCACCCACAGCCCCACAGTGGGTGGAGGACGAAGTGCTGAAGAGTGTACCTGCATCGTTCAAGAAACAAGCTGGCCTGGTATTACAACGGATGAAACAGAATCCTAACATGACTTGAAATGATAAAGGCGAACTACTGGTACAGAATCAGGTGGTCCCCGGCACCCACATGACGGATTTAGTGAATGACCTGATGCGTAAACGCAGATCGCACACGGATCCTCGAGGATGGGAGGTCTTCGCTCAAGGCTTGAAAGACATGCATGTAACACAGGAATTGGTGGGAACCCCCACCGCTGGGCCTTTATGCAGCGAACCCAGCAATCGCCGAGTGGCCCACTACCTTCTTGGGAATCCGAATGGGAACCGGAGTCACCCCCCAAAACTCCACCACCACAACAGGCACCTTCTTTTCAAACCTTTAAAAAGCCATCCTTGATCAGGAAACCCCACATCTCCAGTGCCGTGACACGTAGCAAGTCAACGGGACGAACACGACGCCGGACACAACCGCCCAAGGCCTGGAACACCTATTAAAACCAACAGCAGCAGCAGGACAGCTCAGTCGCCATGTTTTACCTCACCCTACCCAGTAACAGTTCGCTGGATGTGTTTCCTGACAACACCGTGGCCAAGTACGTCACCCAGTTACCGCAACCGTTACATTTACCTGGCCGGTGGGAATGTGGCCTCGTGGATATCCAATACCATTACTCGTGGTACAACGTGCGAGCCAATGAAGTGTGGTACGAGGTGACCTACGAAGGCAAAAACACCCGACTCACCCTGCCCGAAGGCCAATACGATACTCCCAAGGAGTTCATCGGTGGGCTGTCAAGAC
Source organism: Hanleya hanleyi (assembly GCA_036873755.1). Classification (NCBI taxonomy): domain Eukaryota; kingdom Metazoa; phylum Mollusca; class Polyplacophora; order Lepidopleurida; family Hanleyidae; genus Hanleya; species Hanleya hanleyi. The sequence continues at coordinate 14,681 of JAVTVY010039113.1, read as the reverse complement.
TGTTGCATGATAAGGCGCTACGGGGGGTGACGGATAGTGCAACACGCCTGATAGCCTTGCGCTTCAAGAGAAACGTGTTCTTCGATGTCAACGTACACAACGACAAGGCACAGCTTACCGTCACCGATACCGTGAATGTGAAACTCAGTCCTACACTACAGCAAATGCTGGGTTTCGATCTACGGACGTTCGCTGGTCCCACCGCCCACCAAGGCGAGATCCCGATGGATATGAAGTCGGGTATGTACGGACTCTACGTCTACTCGGACGTGGTGGACAACCACATCGTGGGCGATATCAACACACCTCTGTTACGGGTGGTGCCCATTAAAAAGTTGTATGGAGATCAAGTCACCCACAGTTTCAGCCACATGCTCCTGCCCGTACGACAAACCCACATCAACACGATCACGGTGGATATAAGAGATGACACGGGACGACCGGTGGCATTCGAACGCGGGAAAGTGGTGGTGACACTTCATTTTCGACAAGCACGTGCTTCCCACTTTGTATAATGAAGGTGCCTTACGAGTGCGATGCACGCAGCTATATGGATTATTATGCCCAACAGGCCGGGGGTGGCTTTCCGGTTTTTAGTGGTGCACGCATGCAACGTGGACATGGACTGGGGAACATACTCGGGAGCATCGTGAAAACGTTCCTGCCCTTGGTGACGCGTGGGGTGAAAGCAATCGGCAAACAAGCGGTACGCAGTGGACTGCAAGTGGCCGGTGATGTCTTGGGGGGTACGGCACCCAAAGAAGCCTTGAAACGGCGGGCCAAAGAAGCGGGAGGCGTCTTGGTGGCCAAAGCACAACGCACCATAGGGAATAAAAGACCTGCCCCACCGAGACCACACACCAGTCGACGACCGACCCAGCGACGACGCACATCGAAGACCCGGGATATCTTTTCTTAAACATGTCGTTGATCCACGCCGAGTCCTGCCCCTCCACCAACAGTGAATTTGATTTGTAGACCGTCCCGCCCACACAGACCAGTGCCGAACAAGGATTATGGGTGGAGCATCTCCCGCTGTCCAGCATCAACGCAACAGGGCCCATCGAGTTCACCATCAGTAATGCGGATACGGCCTATGTGGATTTAGCCCATACATACTTGTATGTAAAAGCCAAGATCGTCAATGGAGATGGCACCAGAATCGCCGACCAAGCAACGGTGGGCCCGACGAATCTCTGGCTGCACTCGATGTTTCAACAGGTGGATATATTTCTCAGCGACAAACTCATCAGTGACTCGACCAACACGTACCCCTATCGAGCCTACATCGAGACGCTGTTGTCGCATGGACGAGAGGCTAAGAAATCTCAACTGACAGCCGCTTTATTCTACCAGGACAAAGCCGAGCACATGGGCGCAGAGAACGACAATACGGGATATAGCAAACGGAAGGCTTTGACCGCGAACGGCGTCGCGGTGGATCTCATGGGTCGACTACACGCAGATATGTTCATGCAAGACCGATACCTCTTGAACAAGATCCCCATCAAAATCCGACTGATACGGGCGCCTCCGACCTTCGCCTTGATGGCCACTAACGTAGACGGGCATGCAGCTGACTATAAGATTGTCATCGAAGACGCAGTCCTGTATGTCCGAAAAGTGAAACCGAATCCAGCCGTTCAATTGGGACACAAGAAAGCCTTGGAAACAAAACCGCGCACTGCCGGTGATGACGCGCGCGCGCGCGGCGACATCAGATCAGTCCCGCGCGCGCGCGCGCGCTGCGACCGGGGCGGGCCGGGCCGGGCCGGAAAAGTTGGAGGTAGTGTTTGAGCATTCTGAAAAACCGGAAGTGACGTCACACACTTGCACAGACCCACCAAACCACGTGAATGTTAGTCCAGGTGGATGCTCCCCCCACCTATGATTCACATGGATACCTCACCCGACCCCATCGGTCCATGAGGAGCCCACCTAGACCACAAAAACGTCTATTTCCATACCCTTTGGCTACCGCGCATGCGCAGAATGACCCTATTTCTACCCCACATCCACGCCATCAGATGCTCCCTCCCATAGGCTTCACATGGATACCTCACACGACCCATTCGAACCGTGAATAGCCTCTCTCTAACCCAAACACATCCACACACACACACCCCCAAAAATGTATGCTTTCTATACTACGGCCAGGCTATTGACAACGTACGAACCATTAGTGCAGTCAAGTGCTCCTGCATGAGAGCTTCACATGGATACCTCATTCGACCCCATCGGACCATTAGTGGCCCCCCTAGATCCCAAAACGTCCACCCCGTATGGACCTATACACCCATAGCCATGCAGTATAGGCCTATGGGCCTACCCAGGCCTCGGTGACTTTTTTCAAAAATTTCACCGTTTCGTGCCGGGACACTTCATATCATGTTTGTCTTGACGAGACTAAGAAAACAAATCCAAACAACCATACCGCAAATGTCTAGAAGTAGGTTTCCCAGTGGGGCAAACATTGGTCCTATACCCCGTATATGGGTCTATATGGGGCTATATGGTACTTTTTCAAAAATTTCACCGTTTCGTGCCGGGACACTTCCTATCATGTTTGTCTTGACGAGACTAAGAAAACAAATCCAAACAACCATACCGCGAATGTATAGAAGTAGGTTTCCCAGTGGGACAAACATTGGTCCTATACCCTCAGTATGGGACTATATGGGTCTATATGGGTCTCGGTGACTTTTTTCAAAAAATTCACCGTTTCGCTCCGGGACACTTCCTATCATGTTCTAAATGACGAGCCTAAGAAAACAAATCCAAACAACCATACCGCAAATGTCTAGAAGTAGGTTTTCCAGTGGGACAAACATTGGTCCTATACCCCCAGTATGGGACTATATGGGTCTATATGGGTCTCGGTGACTTTTTTCAAAAATTTCACAGATTCGCTCCACGACACTTCCTATCATGTTTGTCTTGACGAGACTAAGAACACAAATCCAAACAACCATACCGCAAATGTCTAGAAGTAGGTTTCCCAGGATGGTCCTATACCCCCAGAAAAAAAACCGTCAGCCATTAGCCGCCATTAGCCGCCATTATCCACCATTTTATTAGCCGCCATTTTCCAACATGGCGCATTAGCCGCCATTAGCCGCCATTTTCCATCAGATGCCCCTTCACGAATGCTTCACTTTGATACCTCACTCGACCCCATCGGTCCACTAGGGACCCCCCTCGGTCACAAAACGTCTATTTAGGTATTCCCCGTATACATTAACATTACAAAATGGCGGCTCCAAAATGGCGGCTACAACATGGCGCCTACAACATGGCGGCTACAACATGGCGCCTACAACATGGCGGCTACAACATGGCGGCATACCAGGGAAAAACCGTCAGCCATTAACCGCCATTAGCCGCCATTAGCCGCCATTATCCACCATTTTATTAGCCGCCATTTTCCAACATGGCGCATTAGCCGCCATTAGCCGCCATTAGCCGCCATTTTCCAACATGGCGGATTAGCCGCCATTAGCCGCCATTGTGGGGAAAAACCCCAGTACATCAACACACACAGACAAGTCTAGACATGTACAAAGGTCATGCCTCATTCACCCAAACCGGAAGTGACGTCATAGTTACATCCGGGTGAAAGTTGCGTCAATTTAACGGGACCCTACTACTGTCACACCTATAAGTGCCAGACAAAAATACCTGCGTATCAGATTGTTCAAACATGAAGCCCGATCTACACTTACCCTCGATAGATCAGTTTGTTATGTCTTAGCACGGTTCTCAAACAAATTACCCACGATCAGGAAATGTGTCTGCTTTCCCATCCCCATGCAACAGTTCGCGGGAGTGATCATCCGTAAAGATCATATACTTGAAATCCTGATGGATGGTAAACATTCTTGGATATAATCAATATGGATTAGCTTGACACACGAAGCGATACTTTCATCAGGTTTCCAGTTCAACAGACAAGAAGATGAAAACATATTGTTTGTGAAGTTGCCAATTCTATTGTCCTATTTTTCTGTACCGACCATCTTGGCTTACGATATATAGGTATATTCAGTGAACATTCTTAAGAGAATACGGGATTAACCCGTACGCATTTGACTAAGACTAGGTAAGATCTGTAGCGATTGTACAACAGCTCTTCGCAAAAAAAGGGGGAAAAAAGAAAAAGAAAAAAGGGTTTCTCCAGAAACGATAGATCCATATATGATCTACCTGGTAATCGAGTGCGGTTTCCGGGTGATTAGTTCTGTCAGGATCAATGGCGCTGTATATGTATTGAAAGTGTCTCTCGAGAAAAAACATGCCTGGCGACGTCATTTTGGTAGAGTTGTCTCCTTACAAAGTCATCGAATGGCTAACAATAATGCACCGACAGCTGCAGATATTGAGAAAGGGTTCTTCAAAGCTCTTTGCATGAAAAATTTGAACGACAAAAACATACTTTTTTGATTCGTCGAAAGATAATACGATGGAGATTCTTTGTACAATTTATCATCATTTTTTTTATCAGTTTTGTTCTTTTGGCATTAATGTAAATTAAAAATAAAGTTTGCTCCCAATGCTCGCATTTACAGGCCTTGCTGAGAAGAAAAACATTTTTCGTATTTTATTGGCAAATCGTGGACTCCTTGAGAAGAAAATCTAAAACGGTTAACCCTATCTGACCTGGTCTTTTTGGGACGTATCCTGGCTTGGGGGCTGAAATGCCTCCGCCAATTATATTTCTTACCCCTTAAGCTAGGGGGCTGAAACTTACAACACTATACCCTTGGGTCACGCTCTACCAGAAAATGAAAAAAATAATCCAAGATGGCCAGTTTGATGACGTCACAGTGACGTCATTTTCAAAAACGACATTCTTTGGCCCATTTTTCGGTCAGATTCTTCGAATTTTTTTATTTATGCAGTTTCTCCGCAAAAACTGCATGATAAATTAGTAAATATGAATGTGATGTGAAATAGAATAGTTTTTGTTCACTCTTCATCGCGGAAAAGCAGAAATTTTGAAAAAATATGACGCAAAAAATCTGGTACCTCACGTGGTCCCCATCTTAGATTTACCCATGATCCTCTTCTTGGGGGGGGGGTCATGCAAATAGACTCAAATTGACCCCAATATGATAAACTATAAAGTCACGGAGTTTCACTCTCCATTTGTTGTCGTTCCGGAGATAGCGCAGAAAGTTTGGTAGAGGGGCCATTTCGCTACCCCCCCCCCCCTCCCACCCCACCGGGCCAGGTAGGATTATGGATAGGGTAGGGTCACAGTAAAATGAAAAGGGTAGGTAGGCCAAATACTTTTGTCTCGGAACCACCTTAAGTTCCATCTGTACCAGATGACCCTCATCTCTTATCAAACACCGGTAGCGGCAAGAATACCACAGTAGAATGTGTGACAATGAAAAAGGAGATGTGTACGGTAGTGATTCCAGGATCACTAAAGGTGAAAATTAATGCCCCAAGGCCCACATGCAGGTATCGCAATCAGCAAGGCTAGGACATTTCGTTCTGAATGAACCTCGATTTTCCCGAAGCATTTAGAGGCTACAGTGATCACTATTTTTTATTTTTGAGCTAACACTTCGAAGTTTCGATATACTAAGTGGATATTTCGAGGCAGCATTAAATTCCAAGAAACAACTCATTTTGCAATACAGGATCTGCGTGTAATATAATATCTGTGTGGTGTTCATGAGAACAGACACAAGCAATCAATGAGTGATAGGGATCCAACTTAGTCAATAAAATGATTTAGATTTTAGACTCTTTATGACGACTGCTGGCATCTGAATGTCGAACCTGGCAATTGTATAGGAAATAAAAGAATACTGGTCAGTATACGGATTAGACGATAGGATCATAATGCTCTCTTGTCGATGTTACTGATAGTCAGGTGGCTTAGGGTCATTTTTCAAAATTACTGTTACAGGCCGGATAAAAGCGCCATATTTTGCATGATGCTAGTTGCTTCCTTAAGGACTACTGATAATTTTCAGCCTAGGAGCCCTCTTGACTTTCCTATAGAATTCACGTGAAACACAAAAATCCATGATGGCCGCCACAGAAGATAAAATGTCGATTTTCTTGCTCTCTGTGTCTTAGGAAGGCCAAATTGCTATCAACTTATGGCTTACTGAGGGGTTTGAATCTGATTTGTTACAAATATACACATTACCTATAGCTAATTATTACCAGCAACTGAGCCCTACTCAGAATCGGGGAATTTTGAGTCTATTAATTGCATTCTTGAGAAGATGGGGGGGGGGAGGGGTGTTCGCTACCTATCTATTTTCGTTACTCCCCGGGCTAGAGGACTGAAACTTTCTATACTATATACTTTGGCCAACGTCTACAATAAAATGCTTTCAAAAAAATCAAGATGACCATCATGATGACATCACGGTGACGTCATCTGGTTGGAAGACATTTTTCCGCCGATGTTTTTTTCAACGATTTTTCTCTTAAAATACCAGTGCGATGGAGAATGATTATTTAGGCTAAATAAATTAGTTTTATGCACTTGTGGGCAAGAATGTAATAAATAATGGACGGAAAACAATGACAAATACTACTTTCTGAGGACACCTCATTGCAACCATTTTGAATTTAGCCATGATCTTTACACTCAGATGTAGACGACCGACCAAGGACGCTAAATGTAACTTTTGATGGCATTGTTTGTTAAAATGGGTACCCATGCTAAACTAGTTCTTTGTGCAGTAGGGTTCAAGGTGGCAGGGAATAATATACTATGAAATATTATATTGAGCAAATTTTTAGCCCATTTCCATAATTTTAGTGATTAACCATCATGCGTTAATTCAAAATGGCGATCATGTGGGGTTACCCGTCAGTCACGCCTCTACAGTTTGTTCATATAATATGCATTATTCTCTGATCATTGTGAAAATTTGTTAACATCAGTGGATCTCACATCAAAGTCTAACTCCATACATCTATTTAGAATCTGTTTGCATAATTTTCAGCTCAAAATATGATGGTTTAATTCAAAATAGAGAACCTGGGGTATTCTGAAAATCACACTTTTTCATGTTGCTCGAGTAGTTCAAAGCATTATTCTTAGCCCACTGGGCAAATTTATCAAAACCAAGTGTTATCTATGCATAGCCTGAAATCTTCTGTCCGTTTTGAATCTATTTACATATCCCTATGATCCATATTTGATGGTGAAATTCAGAATGGCGGTCATATGGGGTCATCTGAAAATCAAACGTTTCATGTTGCTCGTATAGTTCAAGCCATTATTCCTAGCTCATTGTCCAAATTATCGAAACCGAGAGATCTCTGACCATAGTGGAATATCTTGCACCCATTTCGAATTTATTTATATATATCTAAGATTAAGAATTGATGGTCAAATTCAAAATGGTGGCTATATAGTGTCATCTAAAATCACTCGTTTTCATGTTGCGCGTATAGTTCATTGCAATATTCTTAGCTCATTTTTCAAATGTATCAGAACCGAGAGACCTCGGAACATAGCCTGACATCTTACGCCCATATTAAATCTATTTACATATATGCCTGAGATTTTATGGTGGTCAAAATGGCGCCCATATGGGGCCATTTGAAATCATACTTTTCATGTTGCTCATATTGATCAAGGCATTATTCTTGATCTCACATCATAGCCAAATACCTTGTGTCCATTTTTAATCTAATTGCTTGTCTTCAGATTAAAACTGATAGTTAAATTCAAAATGGCGACTACAAGGAGCCATCCGGTAATGCCTGATTTTTTCATGTTACTCGTATAATGCATGGTATTATTTTCAGACAAGGTACAAACTTGTTTAAATTGAGCAGAATAACACCATAGTTTATCACATTTTATTCTGTTGGCATAATCTTCAACTGAGAATACAATTGTTAACTTCAAAAATGATGACCACGTGGGTTCATATGGGACGCATATTTTCATTTTGCTTGTATAATTCAAGGTATTGTGTTTACATGGAAGTTGAAAGTAACAATTCCTCAAAGCCAAGTCTATTCATAATACAGATCGATCTGTCTATTTATGGACCTAGTTTGGCTCTATTCCTATAATCATCAGCTAGAAAAATAATTCAGGAATTCAAGATTGCACACATAGGGTCATACGAAACTCTTGCTCAATTTAGTCAATGTTACTCGTCAAATTCAAAGCGATTTTTTTTAGCTCGAAGCAGATATTGCTACAACTGAGCTGTTTCACACTATAGTTGGTCATTTTACATTTTACGGTTAAAACATCCAAATGCCCCTTTTGTACTATTCTCTGTATGCGCATGCGCAGATGGACGGCATTTCCACTACATACCAGTCGGACTGTATGACACATCACCTCACACGACCCATTGGGACCACGGATGGTCCACCTAGACCCCAAAAGGTACATCCCACATCTGCCTATGCACCACACTTGCGCAGTAAGAATTTTTCAGCGAATATTCATCCAATAACCTCGGGACACCTCCATCGTACTCCACAGCACGAGACAGAGAAAATGTCCATGGGTGGGTTCCCAATGGGCCTATTTGGCTGGACATAGAAGTATATGTCGGGGACCCGCCCTCTAGTACTTGAGATGTATCAGGGTATTTTCAACCTTTCCTATTATACTGACTCGCGACCAATTGGATAAAGTGCCAGTCTTTGGTGTCCGCATTGCTGGTTCTACTCCCACCAGGGTCATGGGGATTCCCCTTCTCCCTGGGATGTAGGTTGACTATCGGAGATCAAGCTCTCCGGTTTAGTAGATAGACTCTCAGCAGTCTCTGTTTCGGTATCAGTCGGTGGACTATCAGCAGTCTCGAAGTCTATTGCTGTGTATGGGGGTTTTCCTTCTCTCGCTGGCTAGAGAGGCTATAACATATATGGCTAGAACATTGACGTGGCAAGATATTGACCTCTAAGGTCAATTACCCTTCGGACATTCCCGGAGATGACCGAACATTCCCAAAGATTCCCAGTAATTCAAGCGGATCGACTGCTCCATTAACATTGACGTGACTGGGAAGCCAATTCACATTGACCCAGGGACTTATCAACCGGTGCCGGAAGTGACTGCATCACCACCGGAAGTGATCTTTGATCCGGACGTGACCTCGGAACGGAAGTAACCTTTGACCCGGAAGTGACCTTTGATCCGCAAATGACATCAGCTTCGGCCACATGACGTCCTCAGCCTTAGTGCGTGGGAATTTCACCTTTATATACTACTCCAATATCTCGAAATTCGTCCGCCAGCGGTAAAAAGTAAATGCAATTATGATAGTGTATTGAAAGCATTGCTATGCATGCTCCAAACCAGGTTAAATGGCCCCAGGACGTTTACTTTGGAACTATGGGGCCTTGTCGCGTCTCCTATAATCCAAGATTTTATCATATATGTCGGCCATCTTGGATTTTGGAAATCACGAAAAATTCAGGAGGGCTCCTAGGCTAAAATTGAATAATAAGCATAAAGGAAGCTACTTGCCAAATTTGGTGCTTTTATCCGCTCTGTAACGGTAATTTCGCTAAGCCACCTGACTATGAATACCTTTGACCGCGTCTCCCGTGCAAGAAAACAGCTTGTGTGCATATATATTCAGGCTTTCACAAGTGGTTCACAGTGAAAATATAGGAGACAATTTGTCAAAATATAGGAGTCTCTTATTAAAATAAAGGAAATAAAGTAATGTAAGACAGGCCACTACTACATTGCAGGTTCCAAATTTTTCTTCTGAAACATATTTCTCTATGTTAATTTGACTGATTTCAGAGCATTGGTGAAAGTTTTCATGAGAAAATGTAAACATATTGGAAACATAGGAAGTTTTGAGTAAAATATATGAAATATAGGAATGACTAAAAAATATAGAAAATATAGGAAATATAGAAGGCATTTGAAGGCCCTGAATTTTTTTCATTTCATGTCTGCATGGAGTGGTGCTAATTGAGTCATATGGATGAGATCTTCTTACAATAACCGAGGTCGGATCTGACACTAGTATTTGTGCAATCAACATTTTTCATACAGTCGTGGTCATATTGTCATCGGAGTCAAACGTAAGGGTCTACACATTCTACAAACGGACACATATGCATGTATATATTCATACTTCGATAGTTCGCTGTACCGAACATGTACAGTTTCTTGGGGGTCCAGAAGGACAATCGGAATCTGTTTTTTCAACAACCGTGGCGTGTGAATGATTATTTCAAGTAGGAAGAGCTATAAATAACGGGTATTGTTGTAAAGGATGCAGGAGATTGCTCTCTCGTGGTGCACTTTAGCAGGCCCACAAGATACTGTCATTCGAAACGATAGGTTTGTCTCATAAGAAAACTTGCCACAAATTGTATACTTTTTTGCTAGCATGGATCACGGTCTAATATTACATTTCCTATTTAGTTCATCGACACTCGGTACAGTCACCTGTGGCTCATATGCACACGTTTGCTATGCTGAGAGATTAGAGTCGATGCTTTTCTGCAACAAAGCCAGGCAGAGCCGCATTGCAGATATTCATGTTTGTTTCTTGTTTCATCAGCCGTGATATACCAGGCTTTCTGTCGCTGACATGGATTCCGCCACTGTCACGAGTACAACAGCTTTCCCCAACCGTATTCCCTTCGTGTCCAGCCGTTACCGATAAAGGCCTATTTGTATTTAAATCCCGAAATATCATTACGGCCAATCACAATTGCTGTATTGGCACGAGACTACGCAAACTCTCTGCGCATGTGTGTTTTCCCATAAATGCGGAGTGAAAATGAGGTGATTGTAGAAAAATGACATTACGATTTGTTGTCACCGTAGGTCACGGAATTTGGGAGGCGTGACATATTCTCGTGAATAATGCTGGAGATAAAGACCAGCTGCATGCAGTATTCATCCAGAGGCATCGTAGGTGCGTTCCTCTGGAGGAACAACAATGGTGTCCACCTTTGGTTCCAGCCTGTTTCTTGGATCCGCAAAAATAACCAATACCCGAACTTACAAATGCTTTCATTGACCTCCACACACGAAGAAAATATCCACTATCTGCGAAAGCACGTGACCAATGCTCTCAGTCAGTCATACTTAGCTAGGCAGTTGATGCCACTCTTTGGTATTCATTGACACTTTCATCGTTTTACTTGACGGCTACAGGTGAACAGGTGATCCGCATTCATGCACTCACTTGGTAGGTCGCAGGTTCGACCACCACATCAACTTACTTATCCTCAAAGGACAGTAGTACCAGCACCGGTGCTTTAACAAAAGATTGTTATACAGGAAATAATGTGATCTAACCATTAGATACAAAGTTCATATATGATACTCAGTAACCGACTGTTGTCCATAAGGATATCTGATGAAATATAATTGTGTAATCGACATGATAAAACATAGTTGCACATAAGAAAACAGGTTCAGCATTTATTTGGCGAATTCACACCGATATAGTCTTCGTCCTTGCGCAACTAATGTCTCACGCGTTTGAACTTTTGTCTTTCTGCAGGATTTCGTAATTCGGTGCGTGACCCATTCTCGACATCAGCCAGTATCATGTTCTCCCAGCCTCAGGGGTCAAAAATCAGAAGCGCACAAAGTGGTACGATTTTCAGTTATTTTAAGGTAGACGATGATACCCAAGAAGCTACATGTGTATCCTACTCGCCTTTGGGTACAAATATTCACAGCATTGAAAATGTCACCGTTCCCTGACTGATTTATCAATGTTAACCGAAACACTCAACAAGACAACTATTTCATTAATTCCGCCAAAAAAGACTGGGTTTCGTACAGACAAAATCCTCAAGGGTTTATATTGTTACGGTACAAAGATAAAAGTGACGTAAAATAGCGTCGATTAGCGTTTGAGATTGTACTTTCGTTTTTGGCCTTTTCATGTTCATTTTAGCATGGATTCTTTAAATATATCTAAAATATGATACTTTGAACGAAAACAATATGTCGATGTAATATCACGGCAAATATGGTAACTTTGAAAACATTAGATTCGTGTTGGTTCAAGGCTTCATGTTTTATATATATTAAAAAATCTATGCTAAATTATATACGAAAAAGCCAAAAACAGAAGAAATTCCAAAATCAGTCAACGCCGTCATTTTTCACTCTGTTTGATATTGTTAAGTTTAAGAGCTTTTTGAGCAGAATTAATGCAATTAATATTTGGCTGTACTAAACGCACCTATATCACAATCAAATGAGATATACATGTATATAACCAGACATTGAGTGACATCAAATAAAGTGCACAACAAATGTAGTCATTAAATACTTCAGACTCTTTCAAATGTTACTTTCAATAAATTCCCAAACTGATAAAATGAATTATTACTCAAATGGTAATTGTTTTTTTCTATTCTAAATATCTACACAGCAACAATACCTGGTACCTGGTTTGTGAGATTGCATCTATCTGTATATAATATTTTGTCGAATATATAAGTGATTTATCACAACAGGGGCATCGAGAATTCCAAATATGATAAGCGAACACTATATAACAATGTGAAGATGGAAAGATATTAACAAACGCATAATTCTCTCCAAACGTTTTCACATTAAGAACATTCAATAAAGAAGTGGCCCTACTCCCAGAGTCGTTTAAACAAAAATTACATTCATGGTTGTCTATTAACTTGATTTCGAAAACAAATGGTTTTGTTGCCAAATTTCTATGTACTAATTTAAATTGAAAATTTCTGGGTTTTGTTTCTGTTGTTGTTGTTGTAAATGGTAGATTATAAAACACTTTTGTCAATAATAACTTGCTAACTGTGAATTTATTAATTGTTTTAGCACAGTTGTGTGAAATGTACATGTGCAAGTGCAGGTGTTCATTTGGGAGATTCTATTTCACAAGTCGGGTGAGAAAAGGGGCATCTGCTTTCACACAAGTCACAATCGAATTAGACAAACAAATGAATTGAAAGTTGAAATTACTTTCTCAAGCTTAACTGTAGTTTCCATCGTGAAATCAATGAACAATGGGACACATATAGACCTACATCCACGTATGTTCCACAAAGCCTGACTCAGGTGACAGAATCACTCTCCATTTTAGAGACCACATAAACTCGTCCACTGATATTGGCACGATGCCAACCGAGACGAGAGCATCGTGCTAATATCTGTGGACCAGTTTTTTTCAGGGGAGAAAGGATGTCAAAGTTTACCATATTTTTTCAACCTTTCATTATAATCTTTGTTGATAATCAATTTGTGTAATGAAATAGAATAACTATAATGTTTTCATAGGCGTGCTCAATGGTTATTTTACAATCGGTTAGTTTGGGAAAGTTTATAAATTTAGGGCGCGGGCTTCGCCCTTGCCATAAAATATAAATTTTTCCAAACTAAACCGTGCGTAAATTAACCATTGGGCACGCCTATGAAAACATTATTTCTTAAATATATATTTATTTCCATGTGTCCACACCAATAGGATCAAAAACTATCTGGTTCCATTTCCGTTCCCACACATGTACAAAGGAGGTAGACACTATTCTGGGAAAAAATGGTCGCATTCCTTCTGGTTTAGAATTTCGAAGTAATTGTATTTCCCAGTCCTTAGGAATGGACGCTTTCAGGCCTTGTAAATCTAAATATGTGTCGGGTAGTTTGTATACTTCTCGCAACTGTATTATATATTCTAACATGCCCTGCCTCATAGCCGTGCCCTGATTGGTCCAGACTCAAAACATCACACGATTATCTTCTTATGTTTGTCTCTTTCATTTGCGTGCCGAACTGGTTACGTCTCATCCTTGTGACGCAGCGCTACAAAGCTGAGCGTCGATTGGTTGATTCACTGGGCAGTGCGCGCAGTTCACACAGCTGCATCTCGTGAACGCATAACATGCGAGAACATGGCCTGCAAACCAGGTCCGAAATTCTTCCATCAACACGAGATAAGTTTGCAGATTTGCCATTCCTCTTATGAAATGAGGAAATATTTATCATTGTGCATGTTAGAATTTAGTTAATGGCCTTCTTAGTGAATATTATCGTGTAATAATGTTTTAGACATCATCAACTAAACATTGAAAAATTATTACATAATAATATTCACTAAGGCGATCATTAACTCCTAATATAAAATGAGAAGTGAATACCAAACACTAGTTATGACACCGAATAAAAATCATAGATATTGGCAGAGAAACATCTCTAGGACTTTTCTTATAATTTATATATTTATTTGACAGAATTGAGACACAAAAAACTAAAAAACTTCTTAATAAGTTGGCTAAGATTGTGCAAGCTTTGGATTGCACCCGCAATGGACTCACAAAAAGGAGACTTTTGCCGATGTAAACGTTACATTCACTTTGACGAGTACCGGAAGATGACTTGGCTGGATTTGCATACTGTACTTGTTTAATTGAACAGATAGCGCTGCGAAAAGGAAGCTCGGTGCATCCCAGCAAGTCAATCTTTCAATCTGACTGCGTTGACTGTATTTCCATCCCTTTATCGTGTATCAGTGGGGAGTTGTGTGTTAATGCCACTCCATATGAAATCAGTATCTTGATCGCAGACTAGCAAACCAAATATTGACCGCAACCACTCAACTTCTCTTGGACATGACGATTGGGTATGGAAATTCATCCTAAGCATTTTTCGTACAGAACTGTGTCAAGGTCTTTATTAATAAGTGTACACCGATGCACACGTAGATCATTAC
>JAVTVY010039112.1:0-17069 GCA_036873755.1 Hanleya hanleyi | reverse complement strand
TTGATTGAAATTGTAGTTTAAGGGCCGCTTCCCATACGGATTTCGCGGCCCATCAACTCAATGTTTTATTTAAATTTCACGGTACATTTCTTTGTTAATTTGAGATCTTTTACAGCGCTAGATATTAAAATAAATAATTAAATAATGAATAACAATAACAATGAGGAAATATAAATACTAGTAGAGAAGAGTCGCTATGTACAAGTCGTTAAGTCTGTAATTGGTTTTTATACTGGAAAATATTTATTATAATCGCGTTGATGATTCCTTTGTCTCGGTACCCCAATAGTACGCACAAAGCCGTCCAGAAAAAACTGGGAGAACCAGGGCGTTTTCAGGATTCGTCGAGACGACTTCCCTAACGACACCCTTGGGAACAGGGTGGGTCCTTCCAGAAATCTGTGCCTGTAACAATTGCTTGGAGTGTGTAGTGGGGTACAGAACGGCAGGTCTACGTCCTATATTACGTGAAAGTCAAAGGATCATATTCTGTGTTGAGGTGTCAGTTCGGTAACATCTGAGTGGTAGCGTGTCCGGTGTGGTCTAGGGTCGAGTATTCTGATTCTGGGTGTTCTTGCTATGCGACGTTGTCACTCAAGGCGCTGTAGGTATTCTTGTAATCGTCATCCGTCTTCTGTTTCAGGTCTTGTCCAACTCGTCTGTGGTCTTCGGTGTGCCTGTATCATATGAAATAGAAGGCTTGTAGTCATTCTTGTTTTCTATTGTTTTTCGATGCAATAATTTGATATATCTTCCTCCCAACAACAGGCACGCCCCGAATGTCAGTCACATAATATGAATAGCAATATATAATTAAGACAGCAAATAGATAAACAAATGAATAAATAACTAAACATTTCGATAGATTCAGTACTAGGTGAATACACAAATAAACGGCACTGTATTATTTCTGTATGCATTATCGTTTGATGGCCATAAGGAATTTGTAGGACAATGAGATAGACGGCCCTCAATATCAAGGTAACTCCGCCATCACCATTTCCTATATTTTATGCCGAATACCGCTCGCTATATGCGATTTGGCCGTGCTAATATTGTCATGAATTCAATTAGATTTGGCCATCGTTTGTTTTGTAGGACAGTGGAACAGACGGCCCTCAATATCAAGGTAACTCCGTTGTTGCCATGCCTATTTTATTTCTAAATGTGTCTGACATTTTGGCCGGATGTTATGTATGGATAGTTTATTATGGCCATAATGTTTTGTATGGCTATGGTGCACACGGCCCTCAATATCAAGGTATCTCCGATGCAACCATACCATTTGTTTAAGTCAGAAGAATGATTTGGCCTCTATCAAATCGTGGCATAGTACTTGGTGTACTAGTAGTTGATTATGTGGAAAAAAAAAAAAAAAAAAAAAAAAATGCTGACTGCGCATGTACGGCGGTAGTATTATATACTGGAGTAATAACCAGCAGTTTTGATAAAATTTATCAAGGACTTGGATACCTGATTTCTAATGGGGGGCTTAGGGTTTAATAACGCTGGTAATGTTAAGGGAGTGTTGAATATTTTTAATTCGTTTCTAAGTGCCACACGTTGTTGGTTGTGGATTGGGCATTCAAGTAGCACGTGTTCTATTGTTTCTTCTACATTGTTGCATGCGGTACAGAGTGGTGAGGTGTTTTTCATAAGCATGGACAGATGTGATTTAAGTCCGGTTTTGCCTAGTCTTAATCTGGTGATTATGCGGTCATCTCGTTTATTGTCTAACTGGAGTCCCTGGGCTTGTCTTTTATCTCCATCAAGGATCTTATGTAACCACCGTCCACGTTCTTCTTCGTTCCATTCCTTTTGCCACTTACTATCTATTTTGCGTCTAATGATAGTGTTGAGTTCTTTATATCCTAATCCTATTGGCACATCGTGTGTAGTTTTAGCAAGACTGTCTTTGGCAGTTTTGTCGGCTGCTTCATTACCTCTGATGTTGACATGCGCGGGGACCCATGCTAAGATGGCGTCTATACCCTCGTTGTGTATTTGTGTACATATACATTCTATTTTGTGTATGAGATCAGGTCTACTGTCAGATATAGAATTTTTGATTGATGTGAGTCCACTAAGGGAGTCACTGAGTATCACCGCACAGATTGGTTTGTGCTCGATGATCCATTCGAGAGCCTTAATTATAGCAATCAGTTCACTAGTGTATACAGACATATTGTCTGGTAGTTTGAAACCATTTTGTATGTTGAGCTCAGGTATAACAAAAGCTGATCCTGTGTTATTACTTGTGTTTTTCGATCCGTCTGTATAGATTTTTAAGTAATTTTTCCAGTTTTGGTTGATATATTCAAGGGTGGTGGCTCTTATAAAGTCTGGGTTGTCCTTCTTTGTGAGGTAGTCGTGAATACTTGTGTCCACGTGGGGCGACTCTAATTCCCAGGGTGGTGTAATGATTTTGTCTGTGTCGCAGATGTGTGCGATGGGAATTTCGTGCTCTTGGAATAGGTTATTTACGGTATAGCCGAGGGGGGGCGGAGTCTTTTTCCCAGTTTTTCTTTAAATATTCATATTCACTGTTTTCTTCAAACATTTTGTGGCATGGGTGATTATCGCCCTTAGCTCTAGTTTTTCCTGCATATTTCAGGGACAGTTCCTCTCGTCTTAAACGAAGAGGTTTCTCATTGGTTGCTATTTGAAGACTACATAAGGCGGTTCCCTTGAAGGCTCCAGTAGCTATTTTTAGAGCAGAATATTGGATGCTGTCTATTCTTTTTAGTTGTGTCTTACATGCTGATTGGTAGGCGATGGACCCGTAATCTATTTTTGACCTGATTAAGGTTTGGTATAATTTTATCAGACTATATTTACTCGCTCCCCAGTTTGTCCCAGACACACACCTCATGAGGTTCAGGTCTTTATTGCACCGAAGGACTAGTTCGTCGATGTGGTCTTTCCACGTGAGTTTTCTGTCAAAGATCATACCTAGGTATTTAACACTATTTCTGAATTCAATTTTCTGACCTCCTAGTGTTAGGTTAACGTCAATGTGTTTATTGTTTGAAAATATAATGCCCGTTGTTTTTAGGGCGGAAAATTTGAAAGAAATTGAAGATATGCTGCCCTTATATACAGAAAAGTCGAATAACTGCTCACTATTGGAATGGTTAATCTGATGGCCCTAATCTGATTACCTATTCTGTTCACATAATCTTTTAACGATCGTCACTCTCGGCAAGTGTGGTAACGGATTAGCGGTTAGGGATTAATTGCATGGGATTAAAACTTAATTAACTGTTCACCAGTCTGGGCTGTGAGATATCAAAAAGTCAGTAAGTGAACAAAACTCACAATGATAGAATTCATTTTAGTTCATATAAATTATAATAATTACTGAGAACAAAATATGTATATTCCTGGTCATTTTTCAGGTACAAGAAGGTACAAAAATATATGTATTTAAAATTACAGGTACAAAAATATATGTATTTAAAATTAATGATCAATTCAATATTTTCACTATCAACATTCAATTATTTGAAAAATAGGATATTTTTTGTGCAAACTATGGTTTTTAAATTTAATTCGACACTTACGATCAACCGATATAACCAAGCTTCCCATAAACTTACCCGCGATCCCTATTCCGGATTTTCGGAATCTTCTGAAGTCCGTCTTCAAATCCGAGTTTTTAATTCGCTTCAGTAATCCGTTTTACGGCCGATTCCGCTGAAAATTTTCAAATTTTACTCAACTGCTAGATATTTATTTCGATTTGACCAAAGCACTTGATGAGCAGAAGGAAGTGCTTTTCTTATTTTTCGATATATCCAAAGCCTTCGATAGAGTTTGGCATAAAGGCCTCATTCACAAATTAAAACAATTTGGCATTTGCGGTAGTCTTTTGACCTGGTTTGAAAGTTACCTTATATGAGCCGTTGCCAGCGTGTCGTCATTCAAGGCAAGGAATCTACAATTTTACACCTCCATGCGGGCGTACCACAAGGTTCAGTTCTTGGTCCCCTTTTATTTCTCTTATTTATAAACGACTTACCTGCTAACATCGTTAACAATATACGCCTTTTCGCAGATGACACGTGTTTATATATTATTTCCGATGACCTGTATTCACAGCTTGATTCTATCAATCGGGACTTGGGAAAAATTACCGAATGGGCAAAAACATGGCTGGTGGACTTCAACTCATCTAAAACTGTTTCACTCCTAGCATCATTGCGGCAGTTACCGTCCTCCATTGTATTATCTTTTCAAAATTCAACCCTTCTAGAATCAGCGAACCATAAGCACCTTGGTGTCATATTGAACAATAAGGCAAACTGGAATGACCATATTGAAGATCTTGTGTATAAAGCTCAGAAAAAACTGTCAATATTTAAGGGTTTAAAATATATACTAAATCGAAAATGTCTGGAAATCATGTACAAAAGTTTTCTACGGCCGAGTTTGGAATATGCCGACGTCGTTTGGGACAATCTTACTCAAACATCTGCTATTAGACTTGAAAATATACAAAAAGACGCACTTCGAACTATAACCGGAATAACATGTAGTGCTAGTACCGAATCATTATATGAGGAAGCTGGATTTAAGCCTCTGTCAATGAGACGAAAGGAGCACAGACTGGAAATGTTTTATCGAGTTGTAAATGGGATGACACCAGCTTCTCTGTTCGCCCATCTTCCTGTTATGGCAAATGAACGAAACCCCTATAATATTCGTAATGCAGATTTATTTACCCCATATAGGTGCCGAACTCAGTTATTTCAGAGATCCTTTTTCCCGACCACTCTTCGTGATTGGAATTTACTGCCCACCCCAATAACAAGCTCCCCAACATTAGCGATATTTAAAAGTAGATTGCAAAACATGACACGCATACCCCACCCTCCGCCTTGGTATTACGTTTGTTCTCGAAAAGAAAACATTATCTTATGTCGCCTGCGAAATGGTTGTAGCAATTTAAAAACTCACTTGTTCGATAACTTCCTGTCCAATTCCGCTTTATGCAATTGTAGAAATGCAGACGAAACCATTGAACATTTCTTTTTTCACTGTCCTTTATTCCGAGAGCAAAGAGTTTCACTTTTAAGTGACCTCGAAAATTTTTACCAGTTTTCGCGCGTGCCACCCGCTTTATTTCTGCTGCTAGGCGACCCCGAGCAAAATATCGAAACAAATACTAGTATTCTCTGTGCATTAGGAAAATTTGTTGCTTCCTCTAAACGGTTTGCCTGATTTATTTGTGCTATCATCATCACTTCAAATCCTATTTCTTTTGCGGCCAGCCAGACTTGACGACTTGCGCAGAGCACGCAGATGTTTTTCTAACCACAGTTTCTGGACATTAATTAATTTCAATCTTTTTGATAAATTCTCTATTTTGATATTCACGTTAAACGCCATTACCTTATTTATATGTAAATAATCTGCTTTATTGCAATCTTTATTTGTACGAATATACTGTGTACTGGGGAGACGTCCTGATAAGCATATGCTTATTTCGCTCCCTGTTGCCATTGAGCAAATAAAGTTATTTAAACCAAAATTTTCAATCGTTTTTTTTCAGCGAACCCTTTTACGGAAAATGGTAGAAGGTACATGCATACATTTTATATCATTTTATTCGTATAAAAGTAGAGCATTCCGGAAACCTAAAAGTATTTCAGTCAGTTCACGCAATAATTTTCCGCACAAGAAAAACCGCATGTCGGTCGGTCCAGAAAAAATTTCAGCGAACTCGACACGATTTTTTCAGTTGCCCACTATCTCAAAAAAACTATATATTTTTGAAAAGAGAATCTCTTCAGCTACTCCGGAAAGTTTAGATTGTCAGAATCGAACAAGTATTAAGCGAGCTATCAACAAATAACCTACCGAGTTTCCGTTTTTTCAGTCGAATTCAAAAAATTTCAGTCGAATACGCCGACCCAGTTAATCGCCTGATCATGGCTTGATGGAAACGTTTCTGGCTGTTCAGATGAGTATAGCCTTTTTTGTAAGTCCTGAAGTTTGTTATTATTCATAGCATCTCATAAAGATTGAAACAGCCTTCTCACATAAATACAGATAGAGGGTCTGAAATCGCTATATGGGATTCCAGCAGGATCAACCTCATTATCTAGGGTTGCCTTTATTTTATCAGCCTCAGTATTACCTTGGTGAAGAAGCGGCATTACTCCACAGGTCGACGATATTCTGACGGTACTGCCTTTAAAAACATCACCAAGCGAGAGTTTCTTATGCTTATATGGCGTTTCCGTATCTCAGTCATATGTGATCTGGCGAGTCATTTGTGAGTTTTGTGGGCGACAGATGTAAGTACGGGCCATGTTGACAATTAAGAAACCCCAATATGTCTTCCATTTTCATACAATGATAAAGAGTTAAAACTTACTAGATAGGGTCGTACTAAAAACTGCGCGGAACTTAATTTCAACTGCGCGTGGATTATTTGATGGATTTTTCTTTATTTGCTGACGAGCAGAATATTGATATTAATAAAACGGACACCAAATCCGCAAAATGTAGACTATATGTCGCTTGAAACGAGAGAGAACGAAATTCAAATACGCGGAAATTATGTTTCACTGCCCGGAGATTCGCTTCTCTGGAATGGAATCGTTAATATTAGAGCACCTTATCCTACCTTATTTGTTATCATTTCACTTGGAATCATTTGATATGCTTTCTTCAACTGAGTCTTATGTGTGAAATTTCAACTGTCCGTAAGTATATATTGCCGGGTATCAATTTTAACTGCGCGGAAATCGAGCCCGTAAGCAAATTTGGCGTAAAGTTCAACTGCGCGGAAATCCATGGCACCTTCATCCCACACAGATTCTCCTGGATTGAACTAATTCTGATATGTATGAATTTCAAAAGGCTTGCGTGTATGAATTTCATCTGTCCGAACGTGAACTTGGCATAAATTTCAACTGCGCGGAAATCGAGCCCGTATATAAAGTTTAACTGCGCGGAAATCCATGGTAGCTTCACCCCACGCAGATTCTCCTGGATTGAACGAAGTCTGATGTGTATGAATTTCAAAAGGCTTGCGTGTATGAATTTCATCTGTCCGAACGTGAACTTGGTATAAATTTCAACTGCGCGGGAATCGAGCCCGTATTAACTGCGCGGAAATCCATGGTAGCCTCACCCCACGCAGATTTTCTTGGATTGAACTAAGTCTGATGTGTATGAATTTCAAAAGGCTTGCGTGTATGAATTTCATCTGTCCGAACGTGAACTTGTTATAAATTTCAACTGCGCGGAAATCGAGCCCGTATAAAGTTTAACTGCGCGGAAATCCATGGTAGCTTCACCCCACGCAGATTCTCTTAGATTGAACTAAGTCTGATGTGTATGAATTTCAAAAGGCTTGCGTGTATGAATTTCATGTCCGAACGTGAACTTGTGTACAAATAGTATTATTTTGTTCATACCTTGCTAGTAGATAGTATATTATTTATTCGTAGCTCATACCAATATGTTTTCGTATTTTTTCATACCTTCCTATTAGATAGTATATTATTTATTCGTAGCTCATATCAATATGTTTTCGTATTTTTTCATACCTTGCCATTAGATAGTATATTATTTATTCGTAGCTCATACCAATATGTTTTCGTATTTTTTCATGCCTTCCTATTAGATAGCATATTATTTATTCGTAGCTCATACCAATACGTTTTAAATGTAGTTTGGATGCATATTTATGTAGTTATTAGGCCCGTTTGTCACTTTATGTAGCCGTCACGTCTAAAGATATTATGCCAATAAATAATTCATTATTATTTAAAACTTGTTTTCTTTTTATTGGAATATAATTGTTTATTTTGAAATTTATACCCAGCTTATACGGAGACTTCAGTTTCGCACAATTAAGATTGCAGAAATTACGGACAGTTGAAATATATACACAAAACCCTTATTACCCTATCTCGCATATACTGAAATATAAGAGCATCCACTTCGTGTCATGCTCCAATAAAACCCCAACACAGTGTTTGAGTGGAAGATGACCATGGCTTTATTTGAGAGCAGACAGGTTTGGTACTAAACAATTTCATACATGGCAAAACACACATGTACTGACCGTCTATACACCACGGTATTTATGACACGTCAGATACTCACATCCTTTCGAGGTGGTTGCCTGATGGTGTCAAAAGGGAGGTTAACTTGAAAGGTCACATGTCGGCCAATGGGACACATCCTTAAAAGATCCATATGGTGACATACGTGATCGGTCAGAATGTGTCCACCAGTAGGCACAAGTCCCAGATGGTGACAAAAGGAGACACACACGACATACATGCCTTCAAACACATTTGCCATATGAAATTAGTTATGCCAAGCAGATAGGATAAAGCCATGGCAGCATACAGTGCGAAAAACGAATATTAGCATGGGTGCTTAATATATATAAATCATGACTGAATAAGTGAGGAATGCAATGTTAAAGGGTGGGAAAGATAGGGAGGGGATTAAAAGCGGAGACAGAACAGTGCCGTGCACTACGTACTTGCTTCGCCTGAAGCACTTACCATAACCTCGTGGTAGCTGAGATCACGTGTCCGCACCCCGCATTCCGATTGGATGGAACAACCCTACAATAAAAATAATGGTCAAAGGGGAGACAATCACTTATCCCAGGACAATTGTCTCCCTTGGACCACACATCTGACTATCATAACAAATTTATGTTAAAGGCTCAAAGGCAACAGGAATTCTATGACTCGAAGTGAAATAATGTTAATTAATGGTTATTCATTAATTATACTTATTACCCTATCTCGCATATACTGAAATATAAGAGCATCCACTTCGTGTCATGCTCCAATAAAACCCCAACACAGTGTTTGAGTGGAAGATGACCATGGCTTTATTTGAGAGCAGACAGGTTTGGTACTAAGCAATTTCATACATGGCAAAACACACATGTACTGACCGTCTATACACCACGGTATTTATGACACGTCAGATACTCACCTCCTCCTGATGGTGTCAAAAGGGAGGTTAACTTGAAAGGTCACATGTCGGCCAATGCATGGGACACATCCTTAAAAGATCCATATGGTGACATAAGTGATCGGTCAGAATGTGTCCACCAGTAGGCACAAGTCCCAGATGGTGACAAAAGGACACACACACGACATACATGCCTTCAAACACATTTGCCATATGAAATTAGTTATGCCACACGAGCGTCTCCATAGACGCTCGCCCCAAACCTCTCAATTACTGCCCGCAAACAAAACCATGGCCATTCATACAGTCAACAATCAATATGCAGCTGGAGGGTAAAAACGGATGTCCCTCGAAACCAGCTCCTCCAGTGCCCCCTCCAGAATGTTCAGAAAAAAGTCATTCCCAATGTCAGATAAATGAATGCCATCTGGCCTGTAGAGGGGCAAACATTTCGCGGTAATATCTGGGTGACGAATTATTAAACCACCAGATTTTCTCAGCCTGTTACATACTGCACGATTCACACGCTTCCGAGCGACCTCAATTTTCCGGGGATTCTGTGCCCCGAGCCATGACCGACGCGGTAACATATGTGAGCCATGACCGACGCGGTAACATATGTGAGAAACCAACCAAACACTGAGGCAGGAGCCGCTGGAAGTGGTATAGGTCGCGATGCATGGTATGGAGAAGCCTGCAGCTGGTGATATGGGACAAGTCATTCGCCCCAGCATGGATGATTAAAATATCAGGGAGGGGCCCTCTTTTCTCGAGTTGTCTGTTCATTTCGGACACGACCCTGCCCCATCGGAGGCCCCTAATGCCAATCCACTTAATGTCGATGCCATGACGCGCGAGGCCGAGGTTAATGCCGCTGACTTTGATGGCAGCCCGGCGCTGTGCCCAGTAGATTATGCTCGAACCCAAGATCCATACAGTCAGGCCCTGTCGTCTAGCCTCAACTAGAAATACTCAAGAATACAATTAGTCACATTTCATGCATTTATGTACATTATATGCAACACGATCATCACAAAACTTTAGCAATTATGAGGTGACGTCCCAAGCCCAAAATGTCACCCAACAACAATATGTAGCGAATGACAAAAACCATGTGTACGAGAAGTGGAAGAATTTAGACAAAATAGAATTAACGGATATATCTCTGGTACGCGCTGGACTTCCATCGACCTAGCAGCTTAATTTTTTCAACAGGTACGCCCTGCGCATGAGCTTCGCTCGTCGCTCCTATGCGCAGGGAATGGGGTGTGTAGCGCGCTGGAGCATGATTGGAAAAGGCTACACCTTTCTTCAGCATGGTGGAAAATTGGTACCTCGTCAGAGGTGACCCATCAAAATGCACGAACAACTGCTCGCCTGCTGTGCCATTGCATGATGAAATATCAGCGATAGCCCGGCGCAGTGAAATATATCTGGTGACAGATTCAAACGGATTCAAAGCAGCATTGCCTTGGATAGTTAATACAGTCCCCCTCCCCATCTGGTCAGTTTTGGAAAATCTAACCAGGAGTTTGACTATCCTAGTTGAGTGGTCAATTTTAATATCATTATTGCTAATCGCCCTAGGATTATGTCTCAGTCTAGAATCAGAGGTCAACTCACCGACCCGCAAAAATCCATAAAAACTTATAAGATAAGCAGCATGGAAGAGACTGCATTCATACTCGGACTTGCATATGAAGGGGAGGGCCCCCAAAACGTCAGACAGCAATGGAAAGGTAATAGGAAGTCGACTGTCAGGGTGGGTATTAAGGCGCCTAAAGCCAGTCAACATTTTCTTCACAGTGAAATTTTGTACAGGGTCAGGCAAATCAAGCAAATTATGCTGGCAAGATATTCCAGCCAGGTAGGTGCCGACGGTGGCAGGAGAATACCCATGCAGCGAAAGGTGTGCAATGTAACTAGTAATTTGAGATATGGGGACAGGCCATATCGGTTTACAAGCCAATTCGCGGAACCGAGCAAGGGAAGCAACTCCTGAGTTGTATGCTGCCCAGGTACGCTGAGACATTGAAAAATGCAACAGTCTATCGGCTTCTTCCTCTAGATTTCCCACATCCAAGTTGGTACTGGGGTGGGCACTTCCGCAGCCTGAGGGGCGAGTCGACGAAATCGGTCCCACTGAAAACGTAAAATAGAATCACAAATTTCATTATGCACACCAGCAATGTGCTGAGATTTGAAAAGTATGTTATGTTTTAAACAGGCCAGGACCAGAGCGCGAACAAGGTTCATAACTCTAGGGGACTTGCAAGTCTGCCTGTTGATTATCTCCACAACTGCCTGGTTGTCGCAGCGAAATAGTAATCTTCTTCTGGCTCAGCAGGTCCCCCCAAATATTAACAGCTACAACAATGGGAAATAGTTCAAGAAAGGTTATATCCTTAGTAATGCCAGAGTTATGCCAACTTTCTGGCCATTGTCCAAATGCCCAGCGACCATCAAAATAGGCCCCCAGCCCATAACTACCTGCAGCATCTGTAAACAGTTGAATGTGCGTGCTAGACAACCAAAACTGGTCCAGGAAAATGCTTACACCATTATACTGACTGAGAAAATCAAGCCACGTCGTCAAATCTGACCTCATTTCCCTGGTAACCCGTATTTGGTGATGTGGCTTGTCTATTCCGATGGTGGCATCGGTAAGTCGCCTGCAAAAAGCCCGTCCTGGGACAATCGCCCGACAGGCGAAATTCAATGAACCGATCAGTGACTGCAATTCATACAGTGCGACTCGACGTTTTGCATTTACATATTTTAGACGTTCCCCCAAGTCTGATAGCTTATCTGCTGGTATTCGGATTACCATAGCACAGGAGTCAAATTCTAGTCCTAAATAAGGTAGGCGTGTGCAGGGGCCTATGTTTTTGTCCTCAGCTAAGGGGACTCCGATGTCAGCGCACACCTCAATAAAGGTTCGCGTCAACCATCCACATTCTTGTGAACCAGCTCTTCCGGCTGCGAAGTAGTCATCCACATAATGAATAAATGAGTCTAGACCTGTTCGCTTCCTAACACACCACTCCAGGAATGAACTAAAGCGCTCGAATGTCGCACATGATATTGAACACCCAAAAGGGAGGGCACGATCAAAATAATACAGGCCCCGGAACTTAAAACCCAATTGATCAAAATCCTGCGGGTGAACTGGAATCAACCGGAAAGCAGATTTGATATCTAATTTAGCCATCAGGGCACCCTTCCCCAATTTTTGTAAAATTCGGACCGCATCATCCACTCGAGAATAACAAACCGAGCAGAGGGAGGGGGGTATGAAGTCATTAACAGATGTCCCCGACCCCTTGGGGTATGAGAGGTGGGGAATGAGTCTGTAATCGCCTGGCTTTTTCTTTGGTACAAGTCCAAGAGGGGATATCCTCAATGTGGGAATGGGGCGTTGTCGAAATGGCCCAGCTACTCTGCCTAAGCTTACTTCAGTTTCTATTTTTTCAGCTACTATGTGTTCCGCGAGCTTGACGGATTGCAAATTAGGAGCATCTGTGGGCATACGAGGGCCAGTATAATGTAAAGGAAAACCCTCTCTAAAACCAGACTCCAGGATTGCCTTGTCTTCCTTATTCTCATAATTTATTAACCAAAACAACAAACGATCTAATTTGATGGGGGTAGGGGCCAACCCAAACAACCCCTGAGAATCGGAACCCATATGTGGGCCTTTTGGGTCACACTTTGCTGTACTATCATTACTGAGTGGTTTGGGTATGATTACTGGAGGGACGAAAATTCCCCTTCTTGTTCACCCGACAGGATTTTGAAGGGTGTTTTTCACCACACTTACTACACGTGTGACTACATACACTTCTGCCTACTGCAGCCGTCACCATTGTAGTCATAGCAGAATTTACGTTTGTTGCCACCCTTATTGTTGGGAGGGAGGCCGGCATTCGTGCCCAACAAACCCCCAAAACCGGGCCTTGGTAAGAGGCAGGTCAGCCATAGTTCCCCATCGATAGTCGCCCAAGAATTGTGCTGGTTGTGTCCCATCCTTAGCCGAAACTGACTATCATATTGGCGCCAGGCAGGTCCGTGTACCCGGCTGGCAAGCATTCGAACAATGCTCATGTACTTCAGTAACTCGCGTGCTCTGAGTGGGTGTTTTTGTAGATATATGCTAGAGAATATCAAGAAGGCGGACGTCCATAGCTCAATAGTCTCTATTTGTTTAATTTGTGCCCTCGGGCGAAGGAGAACTTGTTCGCCTTCCTTCCCCGCGAGAGCTAGTGAACAGACCTGCTCGCTCAACTCATGTGCAGTTTTCAATAATAATGGGAGCTCAATATACTCCCCTGCCCATATCTTTGCTTTTATTGCTTGGGGTACATGTGCTTCCAAGTCGTCGCATGAACTAATGAGAGGGTTGGGTTGCATTGCCAATGCAGGCGCTAAGCCCCAGGCCCCCATCTCTACTGGGGTAACGGAAACAACATTGGAAGCGCGAGATGGCATGGGAATGGGTGCAATGTTGTTGTTGTGCGCTGGGAATACATTTGTTTGCATGGAACTTACAACTGGCTGGGTTGAACTCAATGACTCTAGCGAGGGGAGAGGCGGACACGAACTAACAATTTGATTGGACGAGAACTGGGACAGGGAGGAGGGCATGGTGTCATGTCCCGTACCCGCGAGTACATTCAGGTCAGGGTGGGAATTGGCGCCAAAAGCCCGGGGATTTTCTACCCCACCATGCCCAGACCGTGAATATGATATGAAATCTGAAACATTCCTGTCACGTATAAATTCCCCATTATTTTCAAATTGCGTGAAAGAATTCGCGGTACTCAAGGGAGGTGCGTCGAAGTTTAAGGTACTTTGTACGGGGACATGCTGAGAACCTGTTGAGATGAGATTTCCCTCCCGAAAACTATTACTAATAATATCATTACTAATACCACCTGTTGTCAGCGTCGAAAAACTCGCCTCCTGGCCTCGCCTGGGGTTCTCAGTGTTGGGACCCGGGTCTCCAACATGTCGAGCATGGACTGCTGGAACGGAGACCGGTCTGGCGCTGGCACTGGGCTGATCGACCCTCGGACTCGGCTTGCTTCTCCCTGCCTCACCCGCCGTGGCAGTAACAAAATCGGAATAACGGCTCGGCTGCTGTTTCTTTCTCCTAGGCGGCTTAGCCCGCGGCATGTCGATTAAATCAGATTAAAAGATTAAAAGCGGAGACAGAACAGTGCCGTGCACTACGTACTTGCTTCGCCTGAAGCACTTACCATAACCTCGTGGTAGCTGAGATCACGTGTCCGCACCCCGCATTCCGATTGGATGGAACAACCCTACAATAAAAATAATGGTTAAAGGGGAGACAATCACTTATCCCAGGACAATTGTCTCCCTTGGACCACACATCTGACTATCATAACAAATTTATGTTAAAGGCTCAAAGGCAACAGGAATTCTATGACTCGAAGTGAAATAATGTTAATTAATGGTTATTCATTAATTATACTTAGCCCAAGCAAGAGTAATCTCACGTTTATGTTTGAATTTCCCGGACAATATAAATTTATTTTATGGACGAAAAAAATAATTCTCAATTTATTTTCCTGTAAGCCTTCTTTTGTCTATCCAAAATCTCTCAAAATCTCCGAGAAGTGAATCTTGGTTTCTGCGCAGTTAAAATAGATATTAGTACACAATTTTTACTTACGGACAGTTGAAAATCTCCGGGAAGTAAAACTTGATTTCCGCGCAGTTTAAAATATCCAGTTCAAATTCATACATAACCTTATTTCAAGCGAACTGAATCTCCGGCAGTCAAACTTGATGTTAGACTGAATTGAGACTCGTTCGAATATGTACCAACTCTGGAAATGCGAATTCCCATAACAAATCTTTCTTCGCGGAATCTCAACTGCGCGGAAAATAAGTAACTGTGCGGAAAATAAGTTTTTCTGCCCAGAGATTCGCAAGAGTCGAGTAATTGACCACCCAACATTCGTTATCATGAACCCCTGCATGGGGTCATTATGATGCAGGTGGGTGTCATCAACTTTCAACAGACCGGATCTGTTGTTGAACCCCGTATAAAGAAATAATAATAGGAAAAGAACTGGCTAGTGTTAATCAGGTTTAATACAAAACAACTCAAAGTGCTTTGATGAGTTGTTTCAAGATAACAGTAGATCTAACTGAGCGGAGCCTGTTCCAACTGCGCGGAAAATAAGTTTTACTCTCGCTCTTTGTCATTCGCTCCCCTCTCAACAGAGTGGACAGTTCAAATAAAAGGCAAGTGGAAGTTTGTATTACACTAAATAGTGCATATTCGAGCATGATGATTCCAGGTGAAATGATAACGAATAAGGTAGGATATTAACGATTGAAACTCGAATTCCGCGCAGTTCAAATTTATACCAAGTTCACGTTCGGACGGGTACACGCAAGCCTTTTGAAATTCATACACATCAGACTTAGTTCAATCTAAGAGAATCTGCGTGGGGTGAAGCTACCATGGATTTCCGCGCAGTTAAACTTTATACGGGCTCGATTTCCGCGCAGTTGAAATTTATAACAAGTTCACGTTCGGACAGATGAAATTCATACACGCAAGCTTTTTGAAATTCATACACATCAGACTTAGTTCAATCCAGGAGAATCTGCGTGGGGTGAAGCTACCATGGATTTCCGCGCAGTTAAACTTTATACAGGCTCGATTTCCGCGCAGTTGAAATTTATGCCAAGTTCACGTTCGGACAGATGAAATTCAAACACGCAAGCCTTTTGAAATTCATACATATCAGAATTAGTTCAATCCAGGAGAATCTGTGTGGGATGAAGGTGCCATGGATTTCCGCGCAGTTGAACTTTACGCCAAATTTGCTTACGGGCTCGATTTCCGCGCAGTTAAAATTGATACCCGGCAATATATACTTACGGACAGTTGAAATTTCACACATAAGACTCAGTTGAAGAAAGCATATCAAATGATTCCAAGTGAGATGATAACGAATAAGGTAGGATAAGGTGCTCTAATATTAACGATTCCATTCCAGCGAAGCGAATCTCCGGGCAGTCAAACATAATTTCCGCGTATTTGAATTTTGTTCTCTCTCGTTTCAAGCGACATATAGTCCACATTTTGCGGATTTTGTTGTCCGTTTTATTAATATCAATATTCTGCTCGTCAGCAAATAAAGAAAAATCCATCAAATAATCCACGCGCAGTTGAAATTAAGCTCCGCGCAGTTTTTAGTACGACCGGATATATCACTCGCCTTACTTGGGAGCGGATTAGGTCCAGGTAAAATCAAAACAATATCCCATACCAAACAAAAGATAGGCCTATTCCGTTTCTCAACCCAGAGAAACCGAGTGTATGAGGGTTCCGAATTATTACTATCATTATCCATATCATTTCATTTTAACATTTAGTACCCTACATCTTTCAGAAAACGTTCAGAGAGAGTGGCCTTCCAAGGGAACCACTCACTAGATAGCAACCGTTTCTGGCACATGATGCTCTGCTAAGAATTATTTACCCTTGTACCGGGTTAAAAAAAAAGGAAGACCCAGAAGACCTTTATCCTGTTCAGGAATTATTTCATCTTTAAGGTCTGGGTCACTTTTGGCATTTTCAGGGATATATTTCAATTATAAAATTTGGTTATATAACATTGGTATTTGATTCCCAAATCTTAAACCTGTTTCAATTCATGCCTATTAATCTCCGTCAGGAAGATGACACAACGTAGAAAACGGAAGTTAAAACTAAAAGTTAGCTCCCCTAGCGGAGAGTTGTCCGCCCCTAGGAGAGCTCTCCCACCTATCCCAGCGGCATTACTATAAAGGCTCTGCTGAAACCATTCTAGTCCTCTTTTCTCTGTTGTACCTCGACCAGTGCACATCAAGGAAGTGTTTATACAACCTGGGTTGTTGTTGTTAACGACCCGCAGTATCCTTATCAGTTTGACTTGTGTTTCTTTCTTCTTTGGAAATTCTTTCATTATTGTCGGAAATTCTTTCATTATTGTCGGAAATTCTTTCATTAGCTATGTCTGAGATTCCGATTTCTAATGCATGTAGTTCGTGTGGGCAATTTTGGTCCAGTTTGGACGCCCACACGGTTT